>WNWU01012076.1:87567-126185 GCA_012654045.1 Ptyas mucosa
AAATAAATAAATAAATAAATAAATAAATAAATAAATAAATAAATAAAAAGTCTGGTTGCATGGGCGTGTCGTTGGGCTTCGCCTCTGACATGTTGCATTTGGACAATAGCTCAGCGATTTTTTCTTTTTGTGAGAGTCTGAATCCTTTGTCAGTCTTAGTTACATGGACTCCTAGGTATTTATCAATTTTACCTAGTGATTTTAGGGAGAAGTGACTACCTAATTCAGTGGCAAATTTGTCACATTTGTCTTTGTGTTTGCCTTTGTATAGGATATCATCCACGTAAACAAGTATGCCCTCAAATGAGTCTTTTTCTCCTTTTGTAAAGAAACATTTATCAGCTGAGGTGGCTGTAAATCCCATTGAGTTGAGGGCTTTGGCTAAGCAATCGTACCATCTTTTGCCTGATTGCTTAAGTCTGTACAAACTTTTGTTCAATAGCCAGGTGCAGTTTTCTCCCTTATTGTATCCCGGGGGCGCCTTAACATATATTTCCTTGTCCAATTCAGCGTGAAGGTATGCGGTCTGCACATCGAATTGGAAAACCTTAAGTCCCATGACAGTCGCTATAACCAGTGCACTTTTGACACTTTCAGCCCTGACGGTGGGTGAGTGTCAGTGTAGTCCTCCAGGTACCTCTGAGCAAAACCTTGTGCGACCAGCCTTGCCTTGTATAATGCCTTGTTGTTCTCTAGAGTTTTAATTCTAAACACCCATTTGGTTCCAATAGCTTTCTTGTGTGCTGGTACCTGGGCCAGTGAGTACACGTTTAGATCTTTGAGGCTGTCCATCTCCTTCTCCATAGCTAATCTCCATTTTTCTCTTTCCTCTAATGGGAGTTTAAGTATGTCCTCATAGGAACTAGGCACAATGTTATCATTGTGTATGGTCATGACGTAGTCTTCTAGTCTTTTTGGTATCTTGTTTCTATTTTCCCTTATGGGCCTACTTGGGGTTGTGTCTGTCTCGTGCATGCGTTCAGCCTCTTCGTTTGTTAGGCTGTCTAACTTTAGAGTGGGATGTCCCTCCTTCCAGCCTTTAGTACTTATTTGGTGATGTTTGGCTTTATTTATTTTTGTCTCCTTTGTATTTTTTGTGGCTGTTTCTTCTTCTCTCTGACCATGGTCATGTGTGTCTTTATTTGAGAGAATGTCATTTGAGTGAAGCCTTGACCAGTTTGAGTTCTCATGAAAATTGGCGGATCTGGAGACTATAAACCTGTTGTTGCTATCTATGAACCTGTAGCCTTTCGTTCCAGGTTCATACCCTACGAATTTTAATCTCTTGGATATTTTCCCCCCTTCCTTCTCAGTTGCCTGGGGATATGGACATCTGCTGGGGCACCAAATATATGTAGGTGGGCCAAGTTGGGTTTTCTTTTATACAGCATTTCATACGGAGTTTTGTTAACAGAACTTGACCACAGTCTATTTAGTGTGTAGTTTGAATAGTGTAACGCTTTGGACCAAAAAGATTGTCCCAGTCCCGCGTCCTCCAAGACGCACCTCATCATGGTCTGGAGTACCCCGTTTTTTCTCTCTGACGCTCCATTTTGAAATGGCGAAAACGGAGAAGTGGAATAATGCGCTATGCCCTGCTCTCTCAACCATCTTGTGAAATCTCTTGCCATAAATTCTGACCCCCTATCGGTCATTATTTGTTTTATCTTTGTGTTGTGTTGCAATTCTATTCTTTTGTGGAACTCTTTAAACCTTTGTGGCACCTCGCTCTTATGTCTAAGTGAGTAGACGTACCCATACCTGCTGTAGTCGTCTACAATATTTAGAAAAAACCTCTTTCTATGTTTGATAGATGGTTTCAAAGGCCCCACTAAATCCATATGTACGAGTTGGAAAGGATACTCAGTGGTTTGTTCTGATTTTCTAGGCCTAGCCTTAACCTTAATCTTTGAGCGCTTACAAACTGAACACTCTAAATAGTTATCACAGTTTTTTACTTTGAGTCCCTCAGTACATTCAGTCATTCTCTTTACAACAGGGAAGCTGATGTGCCCCAGCCTTCTGTGAAGGAGGTTCGCGCAGTTATCATGTATTGGTTTTCTAATAGAAACAACACCCTTACTATGTTTCTCATTGTTGTCTACCCCCTGATGTACCCCCTCTGGTTCAATGTCTTCTTCTTCTCCACCTTTTAAGTTTGCGTTGATGCTTCCCTTGTCTCCCGTATTGGGCGTGAAGTAGGGAAGTCCCTCTAGTATAGTTACCTCCCCGACTTCATTTCCTTGTTTGAGTATATGGGCTTCCCCATCCCTGAACACTACTTCGTTGTCTGTGCCTTACGTGAGTTTGGTGGTGGATAACACATTGTGGGGTATTTTAGGCACATATAATACCCCCTCTATTTCCCCAATATGTGGGATGTGTATGTTCCCTTTCCCCACTACCTGGACTCTATTTTGATTGGCTACTCTTAGTTTGAAATCTGTCTTGGTGAGTGAACTGAATAATCTTGGGTTATTCGTGGTATGGTCAGAGGCCCCTGAGTCCAGGAGCCACATGTCCTCTCTTGTCCCCTGCCTGGTGTCAGAGTCATTACATCTAAATCCATACATGGAGCCTGGGTAGCTGTCCCTAGAGCTATCTCTGCGTTCATGTTGCCTTCTGGGATTTGGTGACCACCCACGCCCTCGCTCTTTGAAAGGTCTGCGCTCCGGTGATTGCCTCCTCCTGCGGTCTGGTGAATGTCTCCTTTTGTGATCGCTATATCCTCTTTCCCTATTGTTCCTGGGACAGTCTCTCTTTATGTGATTTCTAGAACCACAAGAGAAACATTCAGGGGCGTTCCTCGCTCTATCTTGGAATTCTACCTTTTTAAAGGGTCTAGGATCTCTCCTGGATATTTGGCGATCCCTCCTCAGGTTGTCCTCGGCTATTAACCTATTTGTGAGCGTGCCTAGTGACAAGTGCTCTAAACTGAGACTATCCAGTTGAGTTATGAAGTTGTCCCAGCTGTTATCTAAAGAGTTGATGATGATGCTCATCATGCTTTCTTCAGTTATCATTTCTCCTCTCTGCATGAGCTCTGCCCTGGTTGCATTTAATTTTAATATGTGCTCGCTTATAGGAACCCCTGGTTTGTGCCTAGCTGAGTAGAACTCCCTAGAAATCCTTGTGGTTGTGGCCCTGCTCTGACTGTAGAACATGCTGTATAATTTTTGCATTACCTCAGACACAGTTAGATCATTACCAATGGTGGGATACATAGTGGGAGGAATAGATGTTAACAATATGTAAAAAGCCTTGTGATGTATACAGTCAATTTCTAAAGACCAGGGCTTTTGTGGTGGTCTATTAATCAGAAAGAGTGCATTCTCCCTCATAAAAGCAACCTGCAACTGTTGACTCCACTCTATGAGATTCCCTCCATCTATCTGTAGTTTTGGTAGATTAATATTCATAGACCCAGAATTGCTATAATAGCTACTTACTGAAGGTAGCTGTCCATGGTCCATGATGTGACTGAACTCGCAATAAGGCAATGGTATGTTTGACGCTAGTCTGAACTGATTTGTATCTATGTTCACTGTTCCTCTTGTTACAGGTGGCGACTGAGCATACGTGAGGCTCATTCTGCGTTGGATCTCGCCGGGTGAGAAGCTCCTGTCCGGGGCTCCTTGCTGAAGGCCCAGGCCTGCTGGCTGAAGATCGGGTTCGCCTCTGGGAAGCCTGGGCTGGACGTGGTACCTCTGGACTTCTCTCCACGCGGCTGACTCCATCCCGGACGCTCGGCTGGAAGCGGCGGACGGCGGGTGAGGCCTCCATGGGTCCAACGGTGGGTCGGCGGCGGCAGCAGCAGCAGCAGCGGCAGCGGCGGACAATAATCCTGATTTGTGGGAGCTGGGTCCCGGGCGAGCGGCGAATCCCGGCGGTGGACACAGGAGCGGTGAGTATACGGCCTGGTCTCCTTCCGTCACGGCTTGAGTTGGTGTCGGGTGGCGCGGCGTTGTTGCGGTTCGCTGTGGTGGCGTTGAGACTGCTCTCGTGTCTCGGTGGTCGTGGCAGGCTGTGGTGTTGCCTTCGATTGCCCTCGGTTCTTCGGGGGTATTGCCTGTTCTTGCGGTTTGTGCGGTAGGCCTGAATGTGGGGCCTAGCACGGCCACTATTGTTTCTAGGGCCTTTTCGACATCGAGCTCGATTGGCGGGCTTCGATTGTCTATGGATGGTCCTTTGCCGTTGTCCCCGGGTTGCCCTCCATTTATTTTGGGGTCTAGGTTGTTTCGTGCCGTTGGATTCAAATCCCGGCTTTCTATTGCTTGATGGCCATTCCAAGATGGCCACCGGGAGGAAGGCGTGAAATTAGATTCAGCTGGCTCTAGATCGTCCGACTGAGCCAGCCTGTCTCTTACTGGCGTGGTGTCCCCCTGGGTCATTTCTGGAATCTCAATTGCTGCTTCATGGCTCCCGAGGAGGCCTTGGAGTTTCGCGATCAGGTCTTCTTCGCTTGTGGGCGCCTCCATTAGCCTCAGTATGGATTCTCTGAGGCAGCTCTCTTTTTGCGGTGTCTTTTGTTCGTGACCTCTTGCTTCCTTGCTTTGCCCCTCCTTTCTATCCAGTGAGTCCATGTCGCAGGGATACTCATTCTGGGTTGTCATGATTTTCGCTGCAGCTCCTTTTGGGTTGAGTTGTGCAGCCATCTGTCTTGTAACTGATCTGGTATTTACTCTATTCTTCTTTGTAGAGTAAATATCTGGTTCAGTCATTGTTCGGAGTTATGGGTAACCATCCTCTGCTACCATTTTGTGAAAGGATGGATCTAACCCAATAACTCAAGGTACAAAGTAATTTAATGTAATATTCTTTTATTTCAGGCCTGCATTATATTTAGGCCCTTTCAGCATTTCAGCTACTGACCTCTTGACCTTCCCTTGCAGGTACACATCTGGAACTCACTGGTCTCCACGTGGGGGAAGCCTTTTATACACAGGAGGAGGAGCCAGAAGGTAAGGAGTGACCAGGGGAATGATGGGATATGTGGTAGGTGGGTTAACCCTTACACGACTCTGGGTTGGTGATCACAGTAAGGTTATGCATTTACCCTGACAGTATATTGATCTGTTTCCACATTTGTGCCAGAGCAATTCTGGCTGCCGTTAGTATATGCAATGTCATGTAGTACAAACTTTTCTCCATTTTCTTATCAATCATTCCTAGAAGAAACAACTCCGGTTTGAAATCAATCTTTTGGAGTGTAATCTCTTCTAACCACCTTCTGGTTTTATACCAAAAATTTTTAACACTGGGACACATCCACCACATGTGGTAGTATGTTCCTAATTTATGGCCACATCTCCAACATTTAGGTGATAGGTTGGAGTACATTTTTGCCAATCTCTCTGGTGCTAAATGCCATCTATAAAACATTTTATAGATGTTTTCTTTAT
This sequence comes from Ptyas mucosa, assembly GCA_012654045.1. Lineage (NCBI taxonomy): Eukaryota > Metazoa > Chordata > Lepidosauria > Squamata > Colubridae > Ptyas > Ptyas mucosa. The sequence goes on from WNWU01012076.1 coordinate 92,970, forward strand.
ATGTTACTGCCATAGTCAATTTATAATTTTTCCCCACGATTTTTCCCATTTTTCCAATTCTATAGTGTGTCCAAAATTCCTAGCACAACTTATCATCATTTTTTTGACTGTTTCTTTTTCCAATTTATATCTTAATAGGTAATTGTATATATTTGTAATCATTTTTGTCCCCAGTCCTAATAATATTCTATCTAGTTCCAATTGTTCCCTATTTATGCCAAATTGTTCCTTGTCTTTTTTAAATCTAGTTTTGATTTGTAAATATGGGCACCATTCCAGATTTATTCCTTGAATCTAAAAATTCTTATTCCAATAGTCCCACTCCTTTCAAAGTGTAGGCAAACCTCTAGTAGGTATTTCCCACATCTCAGTCACTCACACACACAAGGCAACACTCCCCTCCCCAAAAAAATTTCTACTCACCTAGAAGAGCTCAGTTCCACAACCCTTGATGCAAGCCTCTTTGATTAAGGTGTTCAGGTTTGGCTGGAATCAGACTCTGCCAGCAAATGACCAGGTCAAAGTCACCAGGTCAAATTTGCCGGGAGTGCTCTTGACTTCGCTACTGGTCCCACTTCTGCCATAGTGAAGGCCACTGAACTTCAAAGGAGTTCAGCTTGTGAGGAGCCAAATGTGGCTACCTTGAAAGAAAGCGGTGCCTTCGAGCCCCACGTTGGGCACCAGAAAAATGTAAGGTCCCAAAATGTACTTGAGTCACCAGAATGCCAAAGACAGAGACCCAAGAAGAGGCTTGGAAAAAGTAACAGCTTTTATTTGTAGAAAGAAGAGCTGGGTAGTTCATTCCACAACATACAGACAAGGCCACACCTTGGGGAAAGTATGGCATCCTTTTATACCTTCAGAGACATCATCTTAGTACCCAGTTCTGGCCCCCTGGCCCATGCCTTCCTTGTAGCCCTGCATTGGCCATGCAGTAAGGAACAGGTGGGCTGGGTGCTTAGCAACACAGGTATTTGCCCGGTGTAACCCTGCCAGGCCATGGCACCGAGTTGTACAAAAAAAACAAGATAGCAGGAGTTAGATCAGTGGTAGAAGCAAATGGCAGAGGCAATTCTAATTCTTACAGGAGCAAAGCAATTCTTACAGAAGCCAAATAGCAAGTTATTATTGTGTCCCAGTAATTCTACCTATTCTACTATTATTATGTCCCTTCACTATTTATTTGATTTATAGCTTCCCTTCATTCAGGGGCTCAAGGCAGAGCGAGTTTGGTGTAGTGGTTAAAGTGCTGGCCTAGAAACCAGGAGATGATGCATTCTAGTTCTGCCTTAAGCATGAAAGCCAGTTGGATGACTTTGGCCAATCACCAGGAGACTGTGAGTTCTAGTTCTGCTTTAGACATGAAAGCCACCTGGGCCAATCACTCTTGGGCCAATCACTCTTTCTCTGTCCAACCCCCTCACAGGGTTGTTGCTGTTGTGGGGAAAAAGAGGAGGGAGGAGTATTATTGCCACATTGAGTTGCTTATAAATTACTTTTATTACTTTTTAAACTACCTTTATTACTTATAAAGTACTTATAAATTACTTATAAAGTAATAAAGGCGGGATAAAAATTAAATAAATAGGACATTTTTCTTTTGAGGTAGGCTAGGTGAGAGAGCATGACTGGTCCATCTAGTGAGGGCGGACCTGAATCTGGGTCTCCCCAATGCCAATCCAACCCCTTAAACACTACACCCCATTAGTTCTTACATGGTATTATTTGGGAGACAAGATACAGCCTTTCTAAAACACACATCCAGACAATTCTAGAAAATCATCAAATTTTCTCAGTGTGTGTGTGACTCTCCTTTTGAGTTTGCCCTTGTCACAATTTCACAATCATCACAATATTTTGAGAGAACCCTAACCTCAGATCAGTGGTGGGTTGCTCCCGGTTCGCACCGGTTCGCAAGAACCAGTAGTAAAAAAAATTAATAGTTCAGAGAACCGGTAATAAGATTGGCTGGCCACGCCCCCGAACCGGTTCCCGGCCTGGTCAACGTTTGCTTACCCCACCCATTCCCAATCTATTGCTGCCTCCTGAGTCCCAGCTGATGGCTAGAGGGAAAAAAACTGTTTAAACTCTTGCCGCGGGGCTTCAAAGGGCCACCCTACAGCTGATCAGTGTTAAAAGAAAACAAATGAGTAGACCAACGCCTGCAAAAATAAATGGGTAGACCCAGTGGTGGGATTCTACTTCGGTAGAACCGGTTGTTAAGTAGTTAAGTAGTTAAGCCAGTGGTTGCCAAAGTGGGTGGTACCTTAGGGGGGCACTAGAGGCAAAAGGGGGCGACAGGGGGGGCTAAGTGGAAAGGAGGGTGGCCCCCACCCTTTGGCCTGTGCGTTGCAGCAGTTACCTCCTTGCAAGCAAACTGCAAGAAAAAACAGCCCCTTTCAGCTTCAGCATAGGTTAATTAGCACAAGTTGATTAGATCGGCCTCCCGACTCTCAGCTGATTTGCTCTCAGTTGTTTTGCGTACAGCTCTGTTGCTAGCTGCAAAGAGTGCTGGAGCAGATTTTTTTCCCCCTAGCTATGCTGAAAAAACAAAACTGAAAGTAAAGCAGGGTCTTTGCTGCAATGTGACAAAATGAGGCAGGGAGAGATTTCTTTTTCTCTTTCCTCACCAAAAAAGGTAGGTGCAAACAATGGGAAATTTAGAGCAAAAGAGGAGAGTTCAAGATTTTAAAACACAAAAGAAAAAAGCTCTATTTAACTAGGGAATTGTAATAATTGAGATACTATGAATTGTATATTGTGTTGAAAGCAGAAATGGTTAAGTTGTGGTTTGGAGGAATATATGGGGGAAATTATTTGGTTTATTATTATTGGTAAATATAATTAATTGATTTGTAAGAAATTGGATTGCATGGAAATAATTGGAATATTCATGTTCATATTGATTAATATACAAAAATATAGTTATATAACTAATTGATTTATATTAAAATGTTGAATTTGTATTAAACAACTGTAATATTACATAATTAACCAATGTGAGGATGGATATAAAAATAGATGGCAATGGGAAGGGGTATAATATAGAATAGAAGGGAAAAATTGAATTTGATTAAGATTAGAGATGAGGATGAAGGGTAATATTGGTTTTTTAAAAAATAGATGAGGAATAAATATGGCAAAAAGGAAATATAGAAATTGTAAATTTAATTGAAATGACTAAACACTGTTTAAATTTGTGAACCGGCCAAATACTCTGTTCAAAGAAAATACATTGTATATTTGTATGTGTGTTTCTAATTATTGCTATTTATTCATATTTGTTCTCTTTTATTCTTTAAAGTTTAACAATTCATTCTTTATCTTAATATCTTTATATTTGTTTGGGGTTGGTTTTCTTCCCTTTCATCTTTTTTATTGTACGGCAATCTTTCTCCTCAAACCTACCACCTCTCTCTTTTCTTTCCTTCTTACTTTCTCTTCCCCCCTCTTCTTCTCCTCCCTACTTCCTCTTCCTTTCTCCTTCTCCTCCTCTCTTCCTCCCTCTTACCCTCACTCCTACTCTAATTTCCCTTCCCTTCCTTCCTCCCTTCTCTTCCTTCCCTCTCTCTCCTCCCTTCTTCCATCTCTCTTCTCCTTCCTTCATCCCTCTCTATTGCTGTATCCTTTTGTGCATATGGACTACTCAGAGGGCTGAAAAAGTTATTTTTGACTGGTCCTCGCACTTTTGACCAGTCCTTGAATTTACGACTGTCCTCACATTTTACGTTTTTTGCCCTATCTTATCACCATGGTGAAGAGAAGCAGTTGTGAAATGAGTGACATGGTTGTTAAGAATGCTGCACGGGCATAAATGTGAGGATGGTCATAAGTGTGAGGACCAGTCAAAAGTGCGAGGACCTGTCAGAAATGCCTTTTTTCAGCCCTCTGAGTAGTCCCTATACACATAGGTATGGCCACCCAGTCACATGACCAGCTAGCCATGCCCACCCAGTCACATGACCTCCAAGCCACGCCCACAAAATAAGCCACGCCCACAGAACTGGTAGTAAAAAAATTTAGAACCCACCCCTGCCTCAGATGCCTTTTCCCTCTCCATACAGATTCCAAAACAATGACCTCCTGTTGCGGACTACGCCAAGGCCTGGCCTGGTTTTGTGGGATGAATTCTGGCAGCCCAAAGGAGCCAGAACTGAACCCAGAAGAGAAGGACAAGGCTCTCCAGGATCTGGTAGGCATCACAGAGCACACGCTTTGGAATCAAGTAGTCAAGATTAATGCTGTGATCATGATGGCCCTAGCTATCTTCATGTGGGCCTTCTATGCTTGAGAATCCTCAACAGCTCAATAGAATATGTTGTTCACCAACCCCTCCAGCTACATCCCATCAACCCATCAGGCCCAGAGAACAGCAGGAGCAAAAAGATGGCACCAGGAGGGACTCCCTAACAGTCATCTGGATCATTTGCCACCATTGAAATCACTGAAGATCTAACTATGTCATCCAAGTCAACATTCATCAAAACTCACCACAACTAACTCTTTGAAAGACCATTTAAAGTTATATTACATCATAAAAAAGACAAACCACTCAAAACTGTTGAAAGTTGGAGTTAGGGAGAAACTCATCCTCTTAAGTGTCCAGTGTCAGTGTTCCAGAAACCCCCCCCCCCAACTCCAAGTAAAGACTCTGAAGCAAGCATTTTTCAAAGTTCTATTTACTAGAATAGGTAAACTGGCACATCTGGGAAAACCCAAATCTGAGAGGTCCGAGTTTTCCGTCAGTAAATCAAAACCTCCAAAACCATCTCCTCACTCCTTAGTCAATCACATGCTCCAATCACCATCCATCCCATCTCGAGACAACACTCCAACCACTCCTTCTCCAGATGCAGGATCGGCCTGACCTTGACCAACAGGAAGAATGCTATTATGTCTAAAGACAACCCCTCTAATAAATCCCCCCTCCTACTTTCCCACACATGAGAAGGTGGCAGCCTGGAAGCTTCTGGCCTAATATGGCTGCCAAAGCTGACAGGCGTCCCCCCCCTGCAGAAAAAAACACACCCTGAAAAATAAAACAGACAAAACACAAAAGAAGGGGTTAACACCTTGTACAGGACCCCTTAACCCCCTCTCCCCCCTCCAGGAGGACCCTTTGGTTTCTCAGGGAATTTATCATGAAATTGCTTTACTAGAGTATCAGCATTCACAACCCAACTTTTCACCCAAGTAGCTTCAGATAATGGGTACCCTTTCCAGGGTACCAAATACTGTAACTGACCCCTGTATAGTCTAGAGTCAAGGATCGTCTTAACTTCATAATGAGTCTCCCCTTGTACTACCAAAGGAGAAAGGGGAGCAACTGGTAAGGGCCTTAAGTTAGATCCTCTTGCTGGTTTCAATAAGCTACTGTGAAAAACTGGGTGCACTTTCCCTAATATGTGAGGGAGGCTAAGTTGGACAGTCACTGAGTTAATCATTTTCACTATAGGGAAGGGACCTATGAATTTGGGCCCAAACTTCTTGCTAGGTAACCTCAATCTTAGGTATTTGGTTGACAAATACACCTTATCTCCTATTCGGAAAGGTGGTTGGAGAGACCGATGTTTGTTGGCCTGGGCCTTATATTTATTCACTGATTCAGCTAAAGCTTTCTTAGTATTCTCCCACCTGTTTTGTAATGAGGTCATCCATTCTGTTAGGGACATGGAAGTGGGTGGCTGTCTAGGCAACTCAGGCATCGGCACAAAATCCATGCTCGTAGTTATTTGAAAAGGAGTCAACCCAGTACTACTGTGTACTGCATTATTATAAGCCACTTCTGCGAACGATAATAACTCTGCCCAGTTTTCTTGTTGATAATTTACATAACATCTAATGTATTGTTCCACCATTGCGTTCAATTTTTCAGCAGATCCGTTAGTCGATGGGTGGAAAGCTGAGCTCAGCCCCTGGGACAACCCAATGGAGCACAGGAACTCCTTCCAGAACTTAGCAGTAAACTGGACCCCGCGATCTGATATTATTCTCCTTGGAACCCCATGTAGTCTGTAGATATGCTTCATGAAAAATTTTGCCAGCTTCTTGGCAGAGGGTAGTCCGTTACAGGCAGTGAAGTGTGCTTGTTTGGAGAATAAATCAATGACAGTCCAAATCACTGTATTTCCTCTGCTGTCAGGGAGTTTGACTATGAAGTCCATTGCAATCTCCTCCCAGGGTTTTGTGGGTTCGGCCACAGTCTGGAGAAGCCCAGGGGGCTTCCCTGGTCTGGACTTCATGGTGGTGCAGGTGGCGCAGCTTTTAACATACTCCTCTAGTCAAATGGAGGGTTTTTAAAAATCCAAAGTGGCCCTCTAGTCGAGAATCATGACTCCGCTTTAGCACCAGGAGTTGCATGCTGCTGGGCACATAAATCTTACTCCCCTTCCAAGCTAATCCCTCTCTTAGGGTAGGTCCATCTGGTTTTCCTCGAACCAGGCATTGGTTGAGAGTGCCGCTTTTAGCTCTGCTGTCAACTTGTCTTCAGGGAGGTTGGAACCACGGTGTGTTTGCGCTCTAGTGAGTGCTTGGGATGCTGGTTGGGTGTCAGAGATCATGGCGTGAACTACTTCTTCCCATTGCTTGTCAAACTGGGGCTAACTCGATAGAGCATCAGCTAATAGGTTTTTCCCCCCGGAATGTATTTCAGGTTGAAGTTAAAGCGTTTGAAATACTGAGCCCAGCGAACCTGCTTGGGGGAAAGCTTCCAAGGGGTCTTCAGCACCTTGAGGTTTCTGTGGTCAGTCCACACTTCGAAAGGCTCCTTAACCTTAACTAGGAAGTTTCTCCAGGGGAGAAGAGCCCATCGTACCATCGCACCACAAAAGCCTCCTTCTCCCATACTGCCCATCTGCGCTCCGTGTCCGTTAACTTTTTCGATACGTAAGCACAAGGCATTAGTTTGTTTTGCAATAGAATAGCTGCCATCGCCACATCACTAGCGTCAGCCTGGACTACAAATGGTAAATGTTGGACTACAAATGTTGATGGGAAGGGATGAATTGTCTGTAAAAATTTGCAAACCCCAGGAAGCTTTGAAGTTGCTTACGTGTTCGTGGGGGTTGCCAGTCTAGCACCACCTTCACCTTCCCTGGGTCCATTTCAATTCCTTGATTAGACACCCTGTAGCCCAGGTAGTCCAAGGACTCCTTATGAAATCCACATTTTGACAGCTTTGCATAAAGTTTGGCCACTAGGAGTTTTTTCAGCACTTGCCTGACTAATTTGACATGTTCTTCCATATTTTCGCTGAATATAAGAATGTTGTTCAGGTAAATGAGGACCCCCTTATACAGGTGTTCATGCAGAACCTCATTGATCAGTTGCATGAAGACTGCGGGGGCCCCTTGGAGTCCAAAAGGCATGACCCAGAATTGGAAACTGCCCAGTGGGCAGTTAAAAGCAGTCTTCCATTTGTCTCCCTCCTTTATGCAAACCCAGTAGTAGGCTTCTCTTAGATCTAACTTGGTGAAAATCTTGCCTTTTGACAAGTGGTTCAGTAAATCTTTCATTAGTGGTAGGGGGTAGGTGTTTTGTATGCAAACTCCATTGATATTACAAAAATCAACACATAATCTCGGCCCCCCATCTTTCTTCTCTTTAAACAATATGGGGGCGGCCACCCTGGATTTCGCAGGCTTGATGAACCCTCTGGCTAGGTTGGTGTCAATGTACTTCCTCAGCTCGGTCATTTCAGCAGGTGTCATGAGTACATCCTGGGTTTTGGCAACTTGGCTCCCAGTTCTAATTCGATGGCACAATCCGTGGCCCAATGAGGGGGCAGGATGTTACAGTCCTCCTCACTAAATGCTTCGGCTAAGTCTGTAGATACCTTAGGAATCTGGGGTTTGGGGGACTTCCGGTTTGGTGACACGGTGAAACAGTTGGGGAAATAGCGGACTCTGATGAGCCCTGCAAAAACCCCGACTGACGAACCGCCACCGATGGGTCTTTGGACCAAACCCATCTTGCAGGGTTGGGGGAAGAAGAGGGGCGCCTCGGACGGCCGAGAGGAACAGGCAAGTTCCTCAGAGGCCAGAGGGAACCCTCTGAGTCAGCGGCGGGGGGCAGCAGCCATGGCGGCTGCCACGAAGCTGCAACAAACCAGGAAAAGAACTGTGCAGGAGGAAAGAAGAAAGAACGAGGTACTTCGAAGCTGGGTGAGTGACACCAATCCTGGCGGGAAGCAACACTTGAGTATGGATTTTTATCAATAAGATCCCCAGTTTTAAATAGCGGCTGTAGATTTGTGGGGCATGAAGATCTGACAAAGTAATAAAAGGAGACAAAGACCCATTAAGAAATTTGCCTTGGTACAGGCTGACTTGCTAGAATTGATTATTAATATACTAGAAAATTGGGTTTTACTTTAAATTGGAATTGATTTAATCCTTGGAAAAAGAAAAAGCAAAAAATGATAACTATGGATTTAACACCTTTAAAAGTTAAAAGAAGAGAGACAAACGGATGGTTACATAATGGATACAAAATGGAGGTTGCTGTGACTAAGTGAAAGTGTGGATTGTAGAGATTCGCCTTCTGCTTGGAAAATAAATATTCTGACTTGCTATTTGGTTTGGATTACTTTGAAAATAATTATGGACTTTTGGATTTTGGAAATTCCTATTCTGTCTATGGGTGATTCGATAAAAAAAGAAGAAATATAATGGAACTATTAAAATCGAAACTAATTGGTGCAGGAACAAAAGATGTGGCGCAGGAACAAAAGAAGGGAAGCTGATGGATTTTATATGGAACAGATGTTACAAAAGAATTAAAGTGACTTATAGAGTTTCAAACATGGAAACACCGATTTTGATGTGGAATGCTTATGGACAGATAGGGAAATGAAGAAATAAAATAGATAAAATTAAAATGTAATGTTTAAATGTTCAAATGTTTAAATGACTTTTAAATATAAACAGGAGGTGCTTATAGAATAATAAAGGTGGAGAATAAAAGAAGGTAATTAAAATAGAAAATTGATGCAAAGGTGGTCAAAAATAAGGTCTTTATAAAAATACAAGAGTATATACTAATATGAGATAAACTTGTTGTTTCGATGAAGAAAGACGCGTAGGCAGGATGATGATTCACGGGAAGGCCCTTCAGTGGGAAGGCACCTTGGGGAAGGCCCTTTGGTGGGAAGGCACCTTGGGGAAGGCACCCTGACTCCCTCCAAAAGGCTCCCTTTTATTGTCATTTTACAGCTACCATGGCAAAACATTAATCATCGTTTACTTGTACTGATTGGTTACAGAAGGCTCCTGATTTTCACGTGAACACCTCGCTTTTCTCTCGTGCTCTTCCTGTGTCACACAATGCTACGTGCCTGGTTTTGCATACTTGAGATAGGGTCTCCACCAGACATCCTGTGTTTACATTCCTCATGAGATTAAGACTTTGTGTAGGTGCTTGTTTACACAGCGTGGTTTGCCAGCCACTGAGATAACACTCACCTCCACATAAACCTAAGAGAATTCATTAGATTATGAGAGAATAAGAAGAGAATATGCCTGATATAATATGTTTTAATTTTAAATTGTAAACAAAGTTGAGAATGGTAAATATGATTAAATTTGAATGATTAATGTATTATTGGATGATAAAACAAGATATACAATTGTGATTGAACTTAATGTATGGTAGAAATGATTAATATTAAGAAATATGTTGGGAGTCACCCTGGAAGAGTATGTTAGGAAAAAGTTAAATAACAGATCAAATATATTGAAAAGAAAACAGTTAAAATAAGATATGCTGGATATCAGCCAAAATAAAATATGCTGGAAATCAGCCAAACAAATATTTGGAGATATAGAGGAGAATATGTTGGAAAATACCTATAATAATACGGGGTGAAAAAGAATATGTTGGAAGACAATTAAAATGAAGTGTAATGAGTATGAGATGAATCTGTATAAATTGAAATGTTTAAGATTTAAAGATTTGATGAAATGGGTCTAGAGATTAAGGAATATAGATAAAATTTTGATTTATAAGTTGAAATAAAAAGAGAGTTTGTAGATATTTGGGAACTAAGAATTGTGGTGATAAAATAATAAGGTAAACATTTAGATCAAGATGTTAGAATATTTTTTAAAATCTGTGTTTCTGACTTTTATGTTAAAAGATGTAAGGGAGGGAATTAAGCTAGATAGAATTTTGATTGATAATTGGATATAAAAAATGAGTAGAGTTTATTTGGAAATTAAGGTTTTGGTGATACAATAGACTGGTTTAGAATAAGATGTTAGAATTTGTGTTTAAAACTTTTGTTTTGATTTTTAATTTTAAAAGATGTAACGGGGAAATTGGGAATAGAGCTTGTTAAAGGAATGTAAGTGATTGTACCTAACTATGACCGGATCAAGACTTCGTTCTTAAAAGATATATTTTATGTTTATGTTTGGGAAAAAAAATAAAAAAATATTTTTCCAAAAAGAAAAAGGAATCTGGGGTTCGCCTGGAGATCTGTCTGAACCAGCGCCTGCTGTTTCTGGCAGCTGGACCTTATGGGTAGGCTGTTCCTTGGGAGGAGGGACAGGGGGTAGTGGGCCGACACCCATTATGATTTTCCGGTATCCGTCTTCCCATTTAATGGTGGGGGCCATTTTTCTAGCCAAGCCAGGCCCAGTATGACAGATTCTGACATCTTTGTGGTTACTATAAATCATGTAAGTTCATGGTGTCTTCCAATTTCTAATCTAACCAGTTCTGTAATATGGGTGGCTAGGACTCCTCCTTTAATTGGGTGCTTTAAGGCTCTTGTTTTGATCCCCAATTGTTCAACAATTGGAAGTCCAATTAAACATCTGGTACAGCCTGTATCTATTATTGCTGGCAGTTCTCCTTGCTCCCCCATCTCTGGCACCACCAGTTTCACTTTAAATTGAAAAGGGGGGATGGGTGAACTCACCATTGGGTCGTCTTCTCTGCTAGCCTCATCGGGAGGGGCTTCTTTGGCTGGAGGTTCCTCGCCCTCTTCAGTGGGGAGGGGAACCTCTATGGCTTGTCTGGCGAATTGACTGGTGTCTGGAGCCTTCCTTGGAGCCCTTCTGCCTCGAGTGGCGGTGGCTGGACAACTGGGGCAGGGGCCAGCCACTCAGAAGCTTGATGTCCCGGTTGTCCACACCAATAGCATTTAATCACCCCTGAAGGGGGGAGACTTCCACAGGCTTTGAAAGAGGCCGACTAGTTAAAGCTCTCCGAGGAGGCTTCTCTGCTGGGGTTTTGCGGTGGGGGTGAATTTCTCTGTCTAGAGCTATGGACATGGTATACCAGTCATGCAGTCGCTGAGGCACACCCCCCCCCCCCCGATCTCACAGGCTGTTCTGACTTCTTGATCAATGGCCTCTTTAAAATAGTGTAGGAGTATGCGGTCCGGCCAATGCCCCAGGTTCCCTGCGACCCATCTAAAGTCCCATACAAAGTCTTTTATGAGTCGATTACCTTGCTTCAACACCTTTAGTGTGGCTTCATTTTCATTGATTTGGTCTGGGTCTTCGAATCCGGCCCAGAGCAGCGCAACGAACACATTGGCATCATTTAGTTCCACAGCGCCCTCATTGTGCAGCTGGGCTATCCATTCAGAAGCCTCCCCTTCATTCATCCTGTCAGAAATCGCAGATACCAAGTCCCAATCTGACTTGTATTGGTCTCCATACTTATCTATATGAGCCCAGACTCTGCTGAGAAAGTAAGCCAGTTTGGCAGGTGTACCATCAAATGTTGCTCTGAAGCGGGGTGGCATTGGCCTCACAGGTGGATTGGGCCCAGCCACAGGCATCTGAGCTGCAACCTGTGGCGGAGCTGCTGCTGGTTGCTGGACGGCAGCCTGCTGGGGGAGGCAGCTGCTGAGCTTCTTGCTGGGCTGCAGAGAGGTTAATCTCAATCCGGCTGCTGGATTAACCCCCCCTGCGGTGCTGGGATCGTTGGGCCATATTGGGGCCATGGGGATCCCTGGAAAATTGGAGCAGGCAATGCTGGATACTACTGGCACTGGACCCACCCCTGGCTGGGATAGAATCCCCAGCCTGGGGGGATACATTCAGCAGGAGGTAGCACAAAGGCAGGCTGGCAAGGGGGGCCAGCAGGGGGGGGGTCACATTCCCTATGCCAGCTGTGTCTGATGTCTCCCAGCTGCGGGATTGCCATGCTGTGCTGAGCCACTCCTCGTTTCATCCCTGGCCAGGTAGAGAGGTGCCTGTGCCCCGCTAATTCCTCTGCCAGGTCTTGGATCGGGGAAGGTGAACGTAGGTTGCACTAAGCTCCATCTCACTTGAGTAGGTTGGGGGGGGGGGGTGCATAACTTCCCACTTCCATATGTTCAAAACGCTCAGGGAGCCCGGTCAATGATTGGCTTTGTGAGGGGGGCAACAGGTTCCAGTCCCGGGAGTCTCCAGATCCCATAGCTGTCCCACTTCTCCACTCTGGCTCATGGGGCGACTTCATTGGGCAGGGAGCGGCATTATATCCAGGCAGTCCCTCCTCTGGTCCCCTTTCTGGAGTTGGATCAGACTGGCAATTCTTGGATCAGACTGGCAACTCTTCCTTGGGCCAAGTGCCTAGTCTTCATTTCGTCTCTGCAGCTTCAATGGCTCGCACCATTTCTTCAGAAGGAGAAAACAGGGTGTCCATAAATCCTTGAGTATCCGTCCCCATGGCCCCCTCTGCGATCTCTTCTTTCTCCTCCATTTTCACTGAGTCTTCACACCACCCGAGGTTTAGGTAGATGCTGGGGTTCAGCACCCCTGACAGCCCCCTTTCAGGGTGCTTCAAGAGGGATTCGGGTTAGTGTCAGTGTTCCAGAATACCCCCCAACTCCAAGTAAAACTCTGAAGGAAGCATTTTTCAAAGTTCTATTTACTAGAATAGGTAAACTGGCACATCTGGGAAAACCTGAATCGGAGAGGTCCAAATATGGCTTCCAAAGCTGACATCCAGATGACTTGGAACATTCAGTTTTCAGAGTCTTAGAAACCATGTCAGGCAGGAAATACCAAGGCCACATGCTAAGTTCCAATTAAACTGATTTATTGGTTGTGCCTAGGCATGGGAATCTAGTCAACTAACGGTTAGCACTATTTTGGTGCTAGATAAGGGTTAATGGAATTCAAGAGGAGTTAGACTCAATCTGTTTGTGGCTATGTAATGACTCTAGGCTGATTCCTCTTTTGACTCCACCCACCAGGCTCTGGCACTCCTTCTCCTACAAACATTTTCTTACTTGTAATTTCACAACTGGTCACCTAAACTAGTGGGTCCAAACCTTTTGGGCACCAGGGACCAGTTCTGTGGAGAGAGGTTTTCCGTGGACCAGAGGGGTGTGGCTTTGCATGCTGCCTTCATCCCGCGGATCAGGCTTCACTTTTTTGTGTGGCCCAGTCACCAGTCCCCAGGGTTGGGGACTCCTGATCTAAACTACCTCCAATTATGATTATATATTGTTAGATATTGACAGGATAGTTTTCCCTCTGGTCCACTGTTTGAGTGGGAAGAATGCTTAAGTGTGCTTGGCTGGGTTCCCTGACAGCTCCCTATAAAAGGGCTGGCTGTTAGTGAGGCTAGCTGCTGGATTGTAAATAGTTGCTGAATAAAGAGCTGTTGTCTGAAGGCTGTCTAGTATACACAGATTCTATGACTGGTTCGTTTTTTCCATCTTCCGAATATAGGATTCATTTTCTTGTTTTTCTTTCTCTTTTCCAAAAGTTTGAAGGGGATGGGATGGAATACGAAGCACTGTGGAAGAATAGAATAAGTAGGTGCCCCTTCTCATGGCTAGTGAGGAATAAAAGGGCATCTGGTGCCTTATATATATTGCAAACCTGGTGTAAATTCAACAGCTCTTTATGGAGGAGGAGAACATGAGAAGTGCATAAGGCTGGGGAGCATAAATATTTATGAAGGACATTGAGGCAAACATATCATGATAAACATGCAGTCTGGAGAATTATATATGTTAGATAGGTGGATTGAAGAGACTTTGCCTTAAGGCCCAAGATAGATAATGAACTAGATAAACTGATCCGGCAGGGTATTCTTGAGCCAATTGACCACGCAAAGTGGGAAACCCCTATTGTCACCCTGGTCAAAAGCAATGGCTCTGTGCGCATCTGTGCTGATTATAAGTGCACATTGAACAAGGCCCTCCAGCAGAGCGCATTCCCAGTACCCATAGTTCAGCACCTTTTGCATTCCCTGGGCCCTGGAAGGATCTTTGCAAAATTGGACCTCGCGCAGACGTATCAGCAGCTGCCGGTAGATGGCGCTACTGCTGAGGCCCAAACCATTGTTACGCATAGCGGGGTGTTCAAATGTCACAGTTTATAATTTGGCGTGAGCGTTACCCCAGGTCTTTTCCAGAGTGTAATGGAAAGACTATTGCAGAAAATTCCTAGGGTAGTGCCATACTTCGACGATGTTCTAATCACTGCTGGTGACGAACAGCAGCTTTGCTCCCATCTGAGGGAGGTGCTATCAAAATTTAGGGCTGCGGGGCTCCGAGTAAAGGGCAGCAAATGCCAGATCGGGGTCCCTGAAATTGAATTCCTGAGGTACAGGATAAATGGGGAAGGTATACATCCGACCCAAAGCAAAGTCAGGGTGATCCAGGAAGTCCCAGCTCCAAGGAACCAAACCGAACTACAGGCATTCCTGGGGTTGCTCAATTTTTACAGTGTATTTCTAAGAAATAAGGTCACCGTTGCTGAACCACTCCAAAAACTATTGACGAAGAAAAGCATTTGAGTCTGGGGCTACAAGGAAGCTGCCACATTTGCTGCGGTAAAACGCCTCCTTTCTGCTGACAGTTTTTAAATCCAATATAATGATACTCTACTGCTGGTTCTCGTTTGTGATGCCTTTCCCTTCGGTGTGGGGGCTGTGCTGAGCCATCGTCTCCCTAATGGAACCGAGGCCCCGGTCGCCTAATTCTCCAGGATGTTGTCCAGCGCAGAGAGGAACTATAGCCAGCTGGACAGGGAAGCGCTGACTGCTGTGGCCAGGGTCAAGCGGTTTCATGAATACTTGTTTGGGAGGGATTTTGAATTGGTGATGGACCACAAACCCCTTTTGGGACTTTTGGCGGGCAACCGCCCCACACCAGTGGCACTGTCCCCTCGTTTTACATGATGGGCAATATTTCTGTCAGCGTACTCCTATCAACTGATTCACCAGCCAGGAAAGACTTGGGGACATGCTGACGCTCTCAGCAGGTGCCCCCTCCCTGACTTGCTGGATGACCTGACCCTGGGGATTCCTGTCCTCCTTATTGACTGCCTGGACTCAGGCCTCGTGACTTCTGCTGTTGTGGCAAGCCACTCTGCTAAAGATGCAACATTCAAAAAACTTTTGAACTGGGTTTGGAGGGGGTGGCCAAAGGCCCGTTTGGTGCACAGTTTAAGCCATTCGCGATGAGACAACATGAGATATCGGCACAAGGGGGTTGTTTACTATGGGGAGACCAGGTAATTATACCACCAAGTCTAAGGTATTCGGTACTGTCTGCATTGCATGAGGGACATCCGGGGATTGTCCGGATGAAAGCCCTGGCTCGTAGTTTTGTGTGGTGGCCCAATATGGACCAAGAGATACAGGAATGGGTAGCAAGGTGTCAACCCTGTCAGGAGTCACGACCTGTTCCCCCTAAGGCACCTATCAAAGAGTGGGATCGCCCAAGAGCCCCCTGGTCAAGGATCCACACTGATTTTTCTGGGCCCTTCCATGGCCAAACCTTCTTAGTGGTCGTGGATGCTTATTCCAAGTGGATGGAAATTATTGTTGTGGCCCGTCAGCAGCCTGTGCAGATTGTAGCTTATTCTGACAACAAGGAGGCTGGTGTGGTGCTGCGCCAGCAGCCTGTGCAGCTGGCACTCAAGTCGGACAGTGAGGAGGCTGGAGAAGATGTGGTGCCAGAGGCAGGGATTCAGCCAGGGCCTTTAGAACCTCCAGAAGCTCCTTTAAGTGAAGAGGACGAAGAGGAGGAGCCTCTTCTCAATGCACGGGTGCGCAGAGCTGCCAAAAGGCAGGAGTGACTCCTCAGGAGAAGGTCTCCTCGAGAGTAAGGCTTGGGGCTAATTGGCCACTCCCTTAGCCTATTTAAGGAGGAACACCACTTGCAGCTAGCTGTAGGGAACAACTTTAGTTCAATCTCCTTCGTGTCTGGATTCTCTGCAAAATTGTTTCTGGGCTTTCTGCCAACTCTAGTAAGACTGTGATTACCTTATCTTAGAATTCTGGTAGGCTGTTAAGACAGTTTATTAACAGCTTTTGGTTGATAAAGACTAAGTTATTTGAGTAAAATAAGCTTTGTATAGAGTTTGTGTGTGCTGTGTTCTTTGGGGTCCGTATCTGGGGCAGAACAATTATCCTAATGGGCTCCACTACAGCGGAGGCAGTAATCAAAGTACTCCGCAAACTATTCACAACTCATGGTCTCCCTGATGTCCTTGTCTTGGACAATGGCCCGCAATTTATGGCCACCCAATTTGAGGGATTCCTAGCAGAATTAGGAATACGCCATGCCCTCATAGCACCCTTTCATCCAGCCAGTAACGGACTGGCTGAAAGGTCTGTAAGATCTGCCAAGGAGGCACTGAGCAGATTGGCACCTGGGGATTGGCAAGAGCGGGTAGACAAATTCCTCCTGTACCAACACATAACACCCAGTGTGCTCACAGGCAGAAGCCCAGCAGAACTGTTAATGGGCCGCAGACTCCGATCAATATTAGACTGCCTGCATCCAAATTACGCCCCTGAACCAACAATCGAAATGCAAAACCACACCAGGTCTTTTAGCATCGGAGACCTGGTTCATGCACAAAACTTTGCCGAAGGACCCCTATGGCTACCGGGCAAAATAGAAAAAATCACAGGCCCAAAGTCCTATGTAGTTAGGTTAAATGATGGGCGCCAATGAAAGCGGCACATAGACCAACTACGTAGCTGCCTAAACCCAAACAACGATAGTCTAGAAACTGAACAACAAGAATTTAATTCTAATCCCTTCCTAGCAGACTCAAGCCCGATGGAACCGGAGAACGCACCTGAAGAACTGGGAATCCAGCGACGCTCCTCCAGCAAACTGGTTCTCATAGAATCCGAGGTGCCACCTGAAAGTTTCCAGGACATTCCAAGGGCGGAGCAAGAGGCAGCAGCAGGCACAACCTCTCAGCCTGCCGCTGCCATGCGGACTGAACCATGCAGGTCAGGTAGAGCTAGTAAACGCCCCGCCTACCTGCATGACTGTTGAGGAATTCGCAGAGCAACCCTAGAGTAGCAAGGGTGTGCACATGAAAGCAACTGAGAGCAGTTGCGAATAAACACAGCCAACACAGAGATACACTGAGTTGTGTTTACTTTTAGGAAATAGTAATAAGGCACAGTCCAATAAACAGTCCAGGTCATACACAGATAAAGCAGTAGACAGTAAAACTATAGTCCAGGGATATTCCAATAACAAAGTCTTCTTACCAGTTGTCGTAGTCATACACAATAAACAGTTGCAAACAGTAGCAAACACAGCAAAGAGTAGTAACGAGCAGTAACGTTCAGCAAAGACCAATAATGGTCATCAAAGAGATCAGCAAAGAACAGCAGAGAGAAACAAACCATGTTTCAAGCTCCCTCTTAAGGACATTAGCTACAGAGCTAACCAATCAGGACACAGTATGATGCAATACAGCAATACAGTCTTAAAGCTATATTGAGGGTTTATATATTGCCAACCCAACAAGTTAGGTAATTATCATTTCCTAACAGTAACTACGTATGCTAATTAGATTGCTCCAACTAGGAGGGAGGGGTGTTTGATATTGACAGGATAGTTTTCCCTCTGGTCCGCTGTTTGAGTGGGAAGAATGCTTAAATGTGATTGGCTGGGTTCCCTGACAGCTCCCTATAAAAGGGCTGGCTGTTAGAGAGGCTAGCTGCTGGATTGTAAATAGTTGCTGAATAAAGAGCTGTTGTCTGAAGCCTGTCTCCAGTCTCTTCAAGCCACCTATCTAACATATATAATTCTCCAGACTGCATGTTTATCATGATATGTTTGCCTCAATGTCCTTCACAAATATTTATGCTCCCCAGCACTTCTCATGTTCTCCTCCTCCATAAACAGCTGTTGAATTTATACCAGGTTTGCAATATATATAAGGCACCAGATGCCCTTTTATTCCTCACTAGCCATGAGAAGGGGCACCCACTTATTCTATTCTTCCACAATGCTTCGTATTCCATGTTAGGTGTTTTGTGCCAGCCATGGCAGTTTCTTAAAAGGCCACCAGATGGGAGCAAAGAGGGATTTTTGATCCCACTGGTGGGTCAAGGGGCTCCGGCCCCTGCAGCCCCATTGGGGAGAGTTAATGGCCCTCCGGCCAGGGGCCCCCATAAGAACCCCTGCACAGGGGCTGCTCTTTGGCTCTTGTTCTAACTTCCTACAGGATGGAACCATGGGCTCAATCCAGGCATGGATGCCTCCATGCCAGGGAACTCATTTACCCTACTTTATTCCTAAATAAAGATTTAACTTGATTGCATCCTTGCGTGCTGCCTTTTCTTGGAAGCACCCTCAACGAACCATCGATCTTCGTGAGATTCCTCACAAAGTGGTAGCAGAGGATGGCAGCCAGCTGAAGCAGGACGCAAACTGCTCGCCCCCCCCACCGGCAAGCCTCGAAGTCTGCCCGGCCACACCTGCTGCAGTGGGCATCAGAGCCGCGATCCAAGTCCTGGTCGTGGCCCTGGAGGCCACAATGATGGCAACCTCAATGTCGGGGGCAACCAACCTCCCTTGCTACCTCCAGGAGACCAACGAGGGGGGGCGTCCAGTCTGGAGCCCCCCAGCCGTGACCCATGCCTCCAGAGAGTCTCAGAAGAACCCCTGGGGGCTCCAGCCTTCCCAACATCTCCACCGAGGCAATGGAGGACTTAACTCAACTTCTTCAAGGGACCTCCAGCTGAGCCTCTCACTTCCAACGATGGTTGCCTCCTCTGGAGTCTTCAGGACCCGCAGTGGGCCCCTCCAGGCGATCCTCGCCATCTTCAGGCATTTCCAGCCCCATCCTGCAGCCTTCGCCTCCCGGTAAGTTTTCCAGTACCGGGAGGGCTTCCAGAGGAATCTTCAGAGCTCCACAGGCCCAGGCCCAGGCCAGGCCTTGGAGCACTGAGAGAGAGGTCTGCTCCCATTGGCTCCTGGGCTGGAATGAGCTCTGAGAATGCTCATTCATTTGAGCATGCCCAGTCCGCTCCATCTGAAAAGGAGAAAAATAATCAGAGAAAAATACCTACACTCACCAGCAGAGGGATCCCTCTCCGATTTACTTCAATGGAACCTAAGCAAAGGTACCATGGACAGCAAAATACAACTGTATTTTCTACTCCTATTTACTCTCCTCCTTCAGCACTCCCAAATAATTTTGAGAAATTGCATCTGGGGGGTGAAAACTTCAACATATGGAATAAAGAGATACAGGTATGTCTCTTAAAAGAGGGGACCCTAGAAATGGTTTTAGACCCCCCACCTTTCCCTTGGGGGTCTCAAGAAGAGTGGTTCCACAGGAAAGCCTATACCACTCTACTGAGCTCACTGGATGGTACGTTGTACCCTAGCATTCCAGATGGGCTCACAGCTGGTGAAATTTGGGGGTTGTTATATAGCCTATTTAATAGTGATAGCTTGGGCTCCACCACAAGACTCACAATGGAGTTCTATAACACCAAACTAAAATTTGGGGCTAGCATGGCTGAGCACCTGGGAAAGTTGAAGGCACTCAGGGCAGAGCTGGTGCTCAGGGACTACCCCGTGACTGAGGCCAACATCATCGCTGTCATTCTGGCCTCCCTGGACAAAAGTTGGGGCAATTTTATTGTCTCTCTAGAGGGAACCAGGAAGGAAGCCATGACTCTGTCCTACCTCACAGGGAGGCTCAATGAGGAAGACAGGAGGCGTAGAGATGCGGGAGAGTACACCAGGGCCACAACTCAGCGCATCAGCAGGAGGCACCAGAGTTCAGAGCAGGTTAACGCTCTACCCAAGTGTTTCATCTGTGGCTCTGAGGAGCATCTGAAGAAGGACTGCCCCCATTACCAGCAAGGACCTAAGCGTGGTTCCAATCAAGGAAGGGGCAGGGGGCAGAGAAGGGGGCCTGGCGGGGGCAAAGGTGGTGCTAAAGGCAATTTCATGTGTACTACTTACCTCACCCCCGCCACAAAGGCTGATGGCCCTACTGGCCTCTGGTTACTGGACTCTGGGGCTTCATCTCACATTGCTAACATGAAGCAAGGCTTTAAGAGGTTGCAAATGGTAACGATGCTTTGGTTGTTGGGGAGGGCACTGTCTCTGTACCAGGGCTGGGCAATGTCAAAGGTGTGTTGCATGCTCCCTCTATCGCCAATAACCTGTTAAGCATAACCAAGCTATGTGATGATGGCAGGGTAGAGGTATTGTTTCACAAAGGGGGAGGTCTCATCACTCGAGACAAAAGGGTCATTGGGAGTGTTACCATTATAAATGGTTTGCCATATTTCTCCCCCGAGTACCCAGCCACAGGAGACAGCTCACAGGGTGCCACCCTAGAAGGGGCCTGCACGCAGAGAGAGAGAAAGGCTCCACAGCCAGCTCCCAGGCTGTCAAAGATGCACAAGACTGAGGCAGTTGCGCCCACGCCACCTCAACCAGCCCCACAGCCTTCCAAGGCCAATGCGGGCAAGAAACCCAAGCCTCAGCAGGCACCTAAGGCAGATAAGCCCAAAAAAGAGCCTAAGGTGCCAGCACCGCCCAAGGCAACCAGAGCCAAGAGGGTGTCAGTGGGAAAGCCGCTCCATACTAACTGTGCCCACCTCTTACATTGGAGGTTAGGCCATGCAAGCTTCCCAGTGGTTAAAAAGATGGGAGAATTCACTGAGGGGATTCACCTACAGGATTGTGAGGTGTTTCTGGACTGTGCCATCTGTAAGAGGGCAAAGAGGAAGGCAGCCCCCATACCTAAGGTGTCACAACGTAAAACCCAATACCCATATCAATTAAAACATGTTGATTTGTTTGGGCCATTTGCACCGTCCCTAGGGAAAAGGCAGTATTTCCTCACTGCCGTTGATGATTTCTCGAGATACGGCCATGTGTATACCCTCACGGAAAAGTCTGAAGCCTTTGATGCCATAAAATCACTGTATAACTATGTCAAAACCCAGCGCAAGACCAGGATCACACAGCTGCAGAGCGACCATGGGGCTGAGTTCATGTCCCGAAAATTCCAGGACTGGATAAGGCACAAGGGCATACACCATTTTCGCACAGCGCCTTTCACTCCAGTGCAGAACGGCGTGGTAGAGAAACGTAACGGCATTCCCCAGACCATAGTGCGCAGCCTGATTGCGGATGCTGGGGTTGCGGAATCATACTGGGCGGAGGCGGTACACTACACCAACTACACCCTGAACCGCACCTGGAGCAGCGTTGTGAACCAGACCCCATATTTTCTGGTCCACGGTAGGAAGCCAAGCTTGGGACACTTGCACATATTTGGCTCCTACGCTTGGGTGCACATCCCCAAGCAACTGCGGAAGAAGGGGAGATCCATCTCCCAGAGACTGAGGTTCTTGGGCTATGCCCCTGGCTCCAAGGCCTACTGATTCCTGGGAGAAAGGGGCAGGACTGTGACTTCCCAATCTGCCTCCTTCGAAGAGGACTCCAATTGGACCCAGATCCACTCAAATGATCTGGGCCCATACATTAACTGGCCCAGCAAAGCCACACCAACCAGAGATCCTGCCACCGACGAGAGCGAGAAACAGGACGAAGAGGTCAGCCTATCTGCTCCAGATGAGGAGGATGAGCCGTCCAGTCCTGAGGGGGAAGACATGCCATCTTCACCTGATTCCTCACCTCCCGCGATGCTCCAGAGAACCATGATGCCCAACGCCTGGGACCGAGGGCCTCCTCATCCCGGTCGTGAACAGCCAGTCAGTCAGGAACCCGCAGAGGAAAAGGGTGGTGAGTGGCAGGAGGTCAGAAGGTCAAAGCGGTCCAACAAGGGGGTCCCTCCAAAGAGAATTGACATTGGGTACATCGCGTCCATCAACAGCATCGTGGTCACCCCAAAGACTTTCTCTGACATCCAGGAGCTGCTCATCGAAGAACAGGAGAGGTGGCAGCTCGCGATGGAACAGGAGATGGAGAGCCTGAGAAAGCTCAATGTCTTCACCCCCGGGCAACCACCCAAGGAGAAGAAGGTCATTGGCACAAGGTGGGTTTTCAAGGCCAAACCACTTGCCAATGGCCGCTACCTATACAAGACCCGCTTGGTAGCACAGGGGTTCGCCCAACGCTACATGGAGGACTATATAGAGACCTATTCCCCAACTGTCCGGGCAGAAAGTGTCAAGGCCGCCCTCGTAGCTGCAGCTGCTCTGGGGAAGGAAGTCTACCAATTTGACATCCAGACGGCCTACTTCCATGCCAACTTGGACCAGCAGATCTACGTGAGGGCCCCTCCTGGTTACCAGCAGGAGGGGGAAAACACATGGCTACTCCAAAAGGGATTATATGGCCTCAAGCAGTCAGGAAAACTCTGGTACGACTGCCTGAAAAAGGGTTTAGAGTGAATTGGCTTCAGGGCATCTCATGCCGATGAGTGCGTTTTTACACGTGACACCAAAGGTGACATAGAACAGGTGTTGGTTTACGTGGATGACCTCCTATACGTAGGGCCTGGCAAGGAAAGGTGTGACAAATTTGCCAAGGCCCTGGGGGAAAAGTTTACCCTGAAGTCCTTGGAGCGGGTTGACAGATATCTGGGTGTGCATATCTTGGCCACTAAAAAGGGATTTGCATTATCCCAGAAAGAAAAGATTGAAGAGTTGTTCGCCAAATGCAAAATGGCGGAGTCTAAACCAACGCGTAGCCCCATGCAAAGTGATTACTACAGCCACGAGCACAAAGACAGCCCTGACTTCACAGACAACAAATTGTATAGATCTGTGATTGGCTCCTTGCTATACATTAGTAATTGGAGCAGGCCTGACATAGCTTTAGCTGTAAATCTATTGTCTAGGCACGTGGAAAACCCAAAGGAATTCCACTGGAATGCTGTCAAGAGGGTACTTAGGTACCTCAGGGGCACGGCCGATGCCCTCCTTATGCTGGAGCCAGAGAAGGGGAAGCCGGCCCAGCTCTCTGCTTACTCGGACGCAGACTGGGCTGGTGACACCAAGAGTAGACGGAGCACCTCTGGTTTCCTCATACTGCTAAATGGCTGTCCTATCCATTGGCATGTTAGGCAGCAGAAATTTGTTTCTTGCTCCATGGCTGAGGCAGAATATGCCAGCCTATCAGACACTGCAAATGACTTAATTTGGTTCAATGCTCTGGTAACGAGCATCTGGGCACCCCCTACTCTGCCCATCCAAATTCAGGAAGATAACACGGCCGCAATTGGGATCTCGGGGGTATACGCGGTGGGCTCTAGGTCCCACCACGTAGACATCCGTTACAAGAATGTCAGGCAGCTTGCCAGAATGGGGTTTATACACATCAAACACTGTAATACAACTGACCAGTTAGCTGACCTGTTTACAAAACCTGTGCCCATTGACCGACACAACCTTCTGTGTAAGCGTTTGTGTTTGGTCCTGTAAACCTATACATGTCCATGATACCTGCTCGTCCTCTCACACATTTTCACCGGCACTTGTCATTGGCTGGCAAGAAGGGGAATTGTTAGGTGTTTTGTGCCAGCCATGGCAGTCTCTTCAAAGGCCACCAGGTGGGAGCAAAGAGGCACCTTTGATCCCACTGGTGGGTCAAGGGGCTCCAACCCCTGCAGCCCCATTGGGGGAAAGTCAATGGTCCTCCGGCCCCCTCACACACTGGTAAGGGAGGGGCCAGGGACCCCTATAAGAACCCCTGCACAGGGGCTGCTCTCTCTTGTTGTCCTTGATCTTGTTCTACTCTCCTATGGGGCTCACCCATGGGCTCGATCCAGGCATGGATGCCTCCATGCCAGGGAATTTATATTTGCCTACTTTTATTTCTCAATAAAGAACTAACTTAATTGTATCCTTGCGTGCTGCCTTTTCTTGGAAGCGCCCTCAACGGACCATCGTTCTTCGTGAGATCCCTCACAGATGGCATCAATTCCCGCTATTTTGAGGTGGAAAATGCATGAGAGCTACTAAAGCAGGCATTATCACAATTAAAGAGCAAATGCCCCCCCCAAAAAATTCCCACCGATCATGGTTCCATCCACATGAATATGACCCTATCCTCTTGAGACCCTCAGCCCCCTCCCCTCCCCAATATGTATGGTCCTTGGCCATCAATACAACACCAAGCCCAATTGAATTGTACAACCTCCAAAAAGGTTTTAAAGGTGTAGATAGGCTTCACAAACCTTTTGAAAAGTGAGATTTGAATTTTCTTGGTGCTGAATGCAGGATTTAAACTAAACTCAGTTTCCAAATTTCCACCACGCACCTGCCAGGAATTTCGGAAAAATCCTGTCTAAGAACTGATTCATTTTGGAATGTATCCTGGGATCCTCTTTACTGGATTCTGAAAAGCAGAAAAAGGAAGACAGGACATGAGGAAGAGCCTGCACAGCAGATTTATGCCAGGCACAAAGGAGAGAAAGTGGGGAAACCCTTGGAAAATAGAAGAGAAGCACAGTTATTCTCTTTGAGTCCCTGGAAGTATAAATGCAAAGGAAATTAATCCACAAACAAGGTACAGGTTGGGTTGCCAGGATCTGTACAACTTTTTCCAAATGCGGCAGGAGAGAGAATAAGAACATCAGGATCTCACCAGGCTCAAGGTTGACTCAGCCTTCCATCCTTTCTAAGGTAGGTTAAATGAGGACCCAGTTTGTGGGGGCAATAAGCTGACTTTGTATAAATATACAAAAGTATGAAGGCTATTGCTTAACGCATTGTAAGCCGCCCTGAGTCTCCGGAGAAGGGCGGCATATAAATCAAATTTTTTTTTAAAAAAAAAGAACATAAGCAGGAGGTTTATAGGCTAGTCCTCAACCTATGGTCACAATTGAGCCCAATATTTGTATTGCTAAGCAAGACTATAGTTAAGTGAGTTTTCCCCCTTTTTACGACCTTTCTTGCCACAGTTGTTAAGCAAATCACCGCAGCTGTTAAGTTAGTAACACAGTTGTTAAGTGAATCTGGCTTCCCCATTGACTTTGCTTGTCAGAAGGTCACAAAGAGATCACATGATCCCAAGACACTGCAACTGTCATAAATATGAGTCAGTTGCCAAGTGTCCAAATTTTGATCATGTGACCATGGGGATGCTGCAATGGTTGTAAGTGTGAAAATGGTCATAAGTCACTTTTTTCAGTGCCGTTGTAACTTCAAATGGTCCTAAATGGATGGTTATAAGTCGAGGACTATCTGTACCAACCATCCACCTTACAAAGTATAATCTATGATGAGCAACTCTTCTCCCTGCCCCAAAGCCTCTGGGGTAGCCTGATGTAGATGGCCACCTCCATCTCCAAATATCTTCAGTCTTCCAGAGGCCCCACCTTCCTTGAAAAAGGTCTACCAGAGAGCAGTTGTGTCGGTTGGAGGGAATATAATTGACCTGAAGAAGGTGGTGCAAACATCTTGGTTTCATTTGCAAGCCTCTTCTCAACTGATTAGATCCAAGGAAGGCAGGTGAAAATATCTCACTGGCAGAAGACTGTAGGGAAATATGAGGATACACTTGCAGTGGCCCATTATGTGCATCTAGTGCTATGTACAGGTGGTTGTTGCTTAACGGCCATTCAAAGTTACAGCGGACCCCCCAAAAAAAGCTCCAGGCTCCATTACAGTCATTTCTCCAGGACTACCTGTAATGTGCTGGAATACACCCCCCCCCCCAAAAAAAGCTACTGATGATCAATCTCAAACTAATGGCCACTATAGCACCCATGTAGTTGTTCACCTTTACAACCAACCACAGGGACATTGCAAAACCCCTGCCTGTCTTCCCCCATTCCCCCCCACCCCAGGTTCCTGCAGGCCTTCCCCTCCCTCACTGGGTTCTCACAGGCCTGATTCCCACCTCATCAGGTCAAACACCCTCCACCTCCTCACTTACCTTTTGAAGAGCTCCAGTGCTTTCTGTAGCACTGGAACAGATGGCTTCATTGTGTAGCCTTGTGGTGTGATTCAGGAAGTGGCCATCTTGTTCCCAGCAGTCGCATGAAATTCTAATAACTGGAAACATGGCAGCTGCTTCCAGAATCACACCACATGGCCGAGGGGCAAATCAACCCGTTCTGCTTCACTAACACAGCCTACTGTGTAGTCTAGCCTACTAGACTGTTGTTTCTCTGTGTCATATAATATATGTGGGTATATGCATAATTTTGTATTTGTTTATTTATTTTGTCATGTTTATGTAGTGTATATTGGAGGTGGTGACCCTTTGAGAGCTGTAGGCAATGAAATTTCATTTTAATGTATGCCGATTAGTGTACATTCAAAGTGACAATAAACTAAGTTATTCTATTCTATTATTCTATTACACAGCACTGCGGAAAGCTCCGGGCTCCATTATGGTCGTATGTCGAGGACTACGTGGAATAAAAGGGAGACAATACGTGGAATAAAAGGGAGACAATAATAGACAATTAGGACCACAAAGAGATGTCCTTCTCAGTCCCTTCTAATGAGACATGCCAGAAAAGAATCCGCGATGTGAATTTCCAATCTCACCAAGTTATGTCGAGTCCTCTAGACTGCCCCCCCTCCCCCATCACAATTCGTTTCTTCCTCCACATTCACTTCCCAGGTCATCACCTTTACATAACTGATGTTGCAAATTCAGGAGGGATCCTCTTTCCAAGGCACAGGTTTCCATATCTTGATACAGTAAGACCTCTAGAAGAAGGGTGTGGGTGTAGGCTTTAATCACATCCACACTGTCTGCTTGCCGATGGAGCAGGATAGAGATCACCCCTACAGAGGAGGACAGGAGTCAATATATAGACAGGCATGGGAAGATTCTGGATGGGCTCCCTCTTGTGAATACTTTAGATCCAGATCAATATTATTCTGGATCAAAGTCCAGCTGAAATGGACAGCTCATGGACAGCTCATCTTAGATAATGGTCAAACACTGTTGAGTTCTGAAGGACACCCTATATTCTTCACTATACAGGTAGTCCTTGACTTACGAACACAATTGAGCCCACAATTGATCTGTTTGCCGGTGTACCAATGTACGGGGCTGTTGTTAAGGAAAAAGATGTACCCAGATGTGCTTTTTCTGCTTTTCATGTCCCCTGCCCAGTCAGCATCTGCATAGCAGGAGAGTATGGGTTCCTTGGAGATTTCCGGCTCGAGTCCTAGGTATGCTTTTGAGCTGTATTTTAAATATCTAAGAATTCTCTTTACTGCCTCCCAATGATAGGTTGTGGGTTTGCTAACATACCTGGACAAAAGGTTGACGGGTAGAGTGATGTCTGGCCTTGTCCAGTTTGCGATATATAGTAGAGACCCTATGGTTGATCTGTATAGTTTATTGTCTGTAAATGGTTCGTCCTCGTTGTGCATGTTCTTCAGGAATTCGGGTTCCATGGGTGTATCGCAGGGCTTGGCTCCATTCATGTTGCATTTCCCTATCAGCTCCAATATTTTCTCTTCTTGTGAGAGTCGGAAACCTTTTTGGGTTTGTATGATATGAACCCCTAGGTACTTGTTTATCTTGCCTAGTGTTTTCAGTGAGAAATGTTTATTCAATTCCTTGGCAATGTGTCAGCCTCCGCCTTTACTGCTTTGGCTGCCATAGTAACGGGAGGGGGGAGAGCTTGGGGCCATGGGGGGGAAGCGTGCTGGAGGACTTTGGAAGAAACAAAACTGAATCTTTGAAGTTGCTATCGGGTCAACTGTCGTGGCATTCCTGATTGATGACTCTGCCAGATGTGCTTCCACCTGACCCCTGGGAGACGTTTGGATTGGATGATTTATGATGGACAGTGGGAGGGGATGCTTTCTATATGCAATTTTCGCACCTATTGCCTTTAGTTTCAGCTTTCCTTGGTTGCGTTCACTTCATTTTCTAGTAAAACTACCTTTCTCTATAAACAATGGAGTTTGGGTCATTCTTTCCTGGACTTTGAAGGAAGCACACCTGACAAAATGTGTCACACTTGTGTTTTTGTTTGCCTATGTATAGTATGTCATCCACGCAAACGAGGACATATTCTACAGAGTCCTTCTCTCTCCTTATGAAAAAGCAAATGTCTGCTGATGTAGCTGTGAATCCCATTGTTCTAAGTATTTTGGCCAAGCATTCATACCACCTTTTCCCTGATTGTTTGAGTCCATATAGGCTTTTGTTTAAAAGCCATGTGTTACCTTCCTGTGACTGTATGCCTGGTGGTGCTTTAACGTAGATCCTTTTGTCTAGATTGGCATGTAGATATGCGGTCTGTACGTCGAATTGGTACACTTCTAGTCCTAAAATGGAGGCTACTACTAATGCACTTTTGACACTCTCTGCTCTGACAGTGGGGGAGTATGTGTCTGTGTAATCTTCTGGATATTTTTGTGCAAACCCCTGCGCTACTAGTCTTGCCTTGTATAGGGTTTTATTGTCATCCAGAGTCTTGATCTTATATATCCACTTGGTTCCAATTGGAGTTTTACCATCTGGAACCTCGGAGGGTGTGTATACATCTAGTTCTTTGAGGCTATTCATTTCTTTCTCCATAGCTTGTACCCACTTTGTTCTCTCCCCCTGGGGTAACTTTAGCACATCATCATATGAGTTTGGTGTTGGGCTGTCTGTGTGTATGGACATGATGAAGTCATTGAACTTGTTGGGCCTTTTGTTTCTGTTTGTTCTGACTGGCCTATCTGGTGGCGTGATTGATTTGTGTAGGTACCTGGCTTCCTTTTCTGTGAGCGCGTCTAGCTTTAGTGTTGGGTGATTCTCCTTCCACTCACTGATGCTGACACCTTGATGTCTAGGCTTGATCTTCTGGTGTTCCCTATCCTCCTTGCTGTCTGTGCCCTGCTGGTTATATGTTAGATTTGGGGTGTGAAATACTTCATTTAAATGTATTCTCGACCAGTTAGCGTGCTCGTGGAAAACAGCTGATCTAGATATTATGAACCTGTTTTGACTATCGATGAATCTATACCCTTTGGTCCCTGGTTCGTACCCCATAAACCTAAGCCTTCTAGATACTTTATTCCCCTTTCTCCTTAGTTGTTTGGGTATGTGCACGTCGGCTGTGACCCCAAACATGTGTAGGTGGGCTATATTGGGTTTCCTTCTATACATTAGTTCGTAGGGGGTTGTGTTTATTACGCTGGACCACAATCTGTTGAGTGTATAATTGGAATATAGAAGGGCCTCTGACCAAAAAGGTTGCCCTAGTCTCGCATCTTCTAAGATGCACCTCATCATTGTTTGTAGTGTGCTATTTTTTCGTTCTACTACTCCGTTCTGGAAAGCGGAGAACAGTGAAGATGTATAATGTAGTATCCCATGTTCCTTTAACCACCTGGAGAAGTCCTTTGATAGGAACTCAGAACCCCTGTCAGTCATTATTTGTTTTATTTTTGTGTTATGTTGGACCTCTACTCTTTTGTAAAATTCCCTGAACTTTTGATATACTTCATTCTTATGTTTGAGGGTATATACAAAGCCGTAGTGGCTGTAGTCATCTACGATAGTTAGAAAGAATCTCTTTTTGTATTTGACAGAAGGTTTTAGGGGTCCCACTAGGTCTATATGAATTAATTGAAAAATGGAGTCAGTTGTGCGTACTGACTTTTTTGGTCTCGGTTTAGTTTTCAGTTTGGAACATTTACAAATTGAGCACTCGAGGTAATTTTCACAATTCTTTACTCTTAAATCATCAGTACATTTTGTCATCTTTTGTACAACAGGAAAACTAATGTGGCCCAGCTTTCTGTGTAGGAGGTGTGTGCAGTTGTCATGTAGGGGTCTACCTAATGAGGGTTTGTTTTCGTTAATCGGCTCGTGGTTGTGTTCGCTGCCCTGTGTCTCTTGGTGGATATCCCCCTCTACATCATCATTGTCCTCTCTATCATTTTGGGGAGACGTCTGTCCTTGTTCTGCTTTTGAGTTAGTGTTTATGCGTAAGTGGTTATTGCTGCTTGCTTTAAAGTATGGTAGGCCATCGCTAATCATAACCTCTCCTATGCCCTTTCCATTCCTGGTCATGTGCGCCTGTCCTGCCTTGAAATTAATCTCAATGTCTGTGTCCTGGCTTAGCTGTATGGAGGCCAGAATGTTGTATGGGATCTCTGGTACGAATAAGACCCCCTCTATTTCTCCAATCTCTGGTAGGGTTATGTTTCCCTTCCCCACTACTCTGACGTTAGTTTGGTTAGCTACTTTGATCATGAAATTTTCTTCAGTGAATGAGGATAGTAATTTGGCGTTGTGTGTGGTGTGATTGGTTGCACCTGAGTCTATTAGCCAAATATCTTCTTTCTTGACTTGTTTGCTTGTGTGCCCCTGTCCCCCAAGTCCATAGAGTGAGCCTGAGTGGCTTTCTTGGGAGCTATCCCTGTGATCCCTTCTGCTGTTGGGGTTGGGAGAGTCTCTGCACCTGAATCTGCGTTCTGGGGAATGTCTATGCCTGTATCCTGGCTTGTCCCTGCGCTGGGTGTGTTCCCTACCTCGGGTGTTCCTGGGACAATCCCTTTTGTAGTGATTCCTGGAGCCACATAAGTAGCATTCAGGTGCGTTGCTACTCCTGTCTATGGAACTTATTCTTCTGTCTGTTCTGTGATCCCTGCAGGACATTGAGTGATCTTTTCTTAAGTTGTCCTCAGCTATTTGCCTATTAGTGAGGTTTTCAATGGATAAGTGTTCTATGCTGAGGCTGTCTAATTGCGATATGTAGTTGTCCCAGCTTTGGTCCAAAGAGTTGATAATTATGCTTTTCATGCTCTCCTCAGTTATGATTTCCCCCCTCTGTATTAATTTGGCCCTAGTGGCATTGAGTGTGAGCAAGTGTTCACTCATAGATATCCCTGCTTTGAGTCTGGCTGAGTGGAATTCCCTAGAAATCCTAGTGGTGGTTGCCCTACTCTTGCTGTAAAACAGGCTAAATAGTTTCTGTATCAATTCTGGTACAGTCAGGTGATGGCTAATGCTGGGGTATATGCAGGGTGATATGCTGGCTATTAATAGATAAAAAGCTCTATGGTGTAAGCAATCTATTTTGAAAGACCAAGGTTTTTCTGGGGGGTTAGTAATTAAAAATAATATATTCTACTTTAAGAAAATGACCTGGAGCTGTTGATTTCATTCTAAGAGGTTTGTCCCATCCAATTTTAGTTTTGGAAAGTCTATTGGTAAAGTCCCAGTGTTGTGTGAAAGGTTACTTACAGGCAAGCGCTGTCCATGGTTTAGGATGTAAGGGAACTCGCAATATGGCATTGGTATGCTGGCTGTTAGTCTGAACTGACTTGCTTCTATGTTTCTCTCTTCTTTCCTAGGTGGTTGGTTCTGTGCATGCTCGAAGTTCATTTTCACTCTGCAGTCATCGGGGAAGGAGCTCGCCACCGCAGCTCCTGGGTGAAGGCCCCACTCGCCTGGATGGAGTCTCGGTTCCGGCTTGGGAGTCCTCCGGAGATCGGGAAAGGCTTGGATTGCCACTGGTGCCGTTTGGATGTCCCTCTGGATCCTTGCTTGACTCAGAAGGTCCGTGGCTGCAGGATGAAGATCCGGGAGGCCTGAAGATCTGGTTCGGTCTGCCGACTGGGGCCAAGTTGCAGTCTTTGCTTGTCGCAGGCTCCAGATGGCACGTCGGTGTCTGCTGGATCAGTAAGTGTCCTGTTTGTTTTCTGGGATCCGGTGCGGGCACCGTTTGTAGTGTAGGATGGGCCCATGCATGTTGTGTTGGGATCGGGGCCCTTGTAGTGATGGTCACGTCCCTCGGGTATGCTCCAGCTGTGTTTCTTTGTGAAGTGTTTGTTGCCCCAGACATCCCCATGGTCTCCGGGTGTAGATTTGGTATTTTTAGTTTTGGGCCGAAAGTTGCGGTTAAAGTCCGTATGACCCTATCAATGTCTTGTTCGTTGGGTGGCTCTTTGGGGGCATCGTCGTGTTCTTCCCCATTGTAGTTGTCGTTGTCCTTCCCAGTTACTCGTGAGTAGGCCTCTTTTCCTGCCCTTGCATTTGAAATTTGGGTCCCCATCGGTGATTGGTCGGCCATCTCTAGTGATGTCACTGTCCAAGATGGCCACCGCAAAAAGGGCGCAAAATCTGTTTCAGCCTCCTTGGTTAGAATGGGGTAAGTAGGTGAGTTTCTTACCGGGTCGATGCTCATCTGGTTCGGTTCTGATTCGTTTTCTCTGGTTGCTGCTCCACAGTCTTTGATTAGGTTTCGGAGTTTCGCGACGAGGTCCTGGTCGGTCGGGGTAGTTTCTGTCATCTTCAGTAGGTTTCTCCTGAGGTCATCTTCTTTGCTCGAAGTGATCTCTGCATAGGTTTCTTCTTCGTTTCGTTTCATCTCGATTTCAGCCAGGGTGCTTGGTTCGGGACCATGCTCACCTTTAGTCAGAGTCTTCTTCTGGATGCCGCTTGCGGGCGATAGTTGGGCTGCCATCTTCTTCGCAAAGGCACGGGTGATCATTCTTTTCTTGATTACTTGAGGTTTGAAGATTTCAGACATATCTGGGAGTATCTGGGCTAACAACCATCCTCTGCTACCATTTTGTTAATGTACGAGGATCTAGCCCAAGAAATACTCAGAGTCAATGGTATGTTTCAATCATGTTTATTTATCCAACCCTGTCCTCTTACAGGTGGAGCTGAAGAACTGCCCAGCGCCTCGTGTATGCCCCTTAAGTACCCAGGAGGTGTGGTCAAAGGTAAGGGGGAGTGGTGATGGAGGTGAGGGTGTGGGTGTTAACCCTTGCAATACCAAAGCAGAGGGTGGCATGTGTGTTAGGCATTTGTATGTGACAGTACATTTCTGCAAGTCTTGTTGGGGCTAAGTGCCACCGATAGAACATTTTATACTGATTTTCTTTATACACGGCGGATTTTGTTAATGTATAATTTTTCTTCCAAATTTTTTCCCAATCTTCTTACTCAATATTATGTCCCACATTTTTAGCCCATTGTTAAGGATATTGATGTTGTTTTACCAACCAGCAGAGTAACTGCACAAGGAAACGTTGAGAGCAATGAATAAGAAAACTGGTTTAGCAAAAGTGTACTTTATC
>WNWU01012081.1:4454-15618 GCA_012654045.1 Ptyas mucosa
GGTAGCTTGAAGATGGGTGGACTTCAACTCCCAGAATTCCCCCAGCCAGCAGCGCTGGCTGGGGGATTCTGGGAGTTGAAGTCCACCCATCTTCAAGCTTCCAAGGTTGAGAAACACTGGTCTAGATTACACCGATAAGAACTATGATTAGGCTGAGTTTTCTTACCTCCTGGTTTTGTCTAGATTACATTTCTTGCTCTGCCTAATCTCTTATTTGAAAATTTAATCCATTTTGCATATAATACACACACACACACACAGAGTGTATGCGTGAGCACATTTGTGCACGACTTTGTGTATTCAGGAAGCACTCCGAAATTTAGAAAACAGACCCTATTACTAATTAGAAACACTTCTGTATAACTATCACAGACCCGAAGGACGTAAAAGTTTGCACCGAGGAGCAGATCTGTTTATCTCTTTTATCTTTTCTTTTAAGAAACAAGAGGACTGAAGGACCCAGACCAGGTAGAAAAATTGCAGGATCAGTCACAGGTCATGCTGGGACAACACACTCATATACATTATCCTAGTCAGCCAGTCAGGTACCTAGAGATACCAGTTATTTTCTGTGCTCCCTCAAATTTTGTCTCAAAACTTCTTTTCAATTTTTTTTTTTTGGTGTCTCCAAGTCAGTTTTCGACCCCGGGTGATTGCAAGGGTCCCCGCAATTTTCTTGGCAAGATTTTTCAGGAATGGCTTGACATTGCCTCCTATAAGGTTGCAAAAGTGTGACTGGATCAAAAGTCACCAGGCTTTGTTTATATAACTTTTATACAACCTGGTTGTTTGTTTTGATTTAACATAATAATGACTGTTGTGTGAGAACTTAAAAAAAGAGAATAATAATTGAAATATCTTTTTATAAAGATATTGAAAATTCAACATATTGTAAACTATAATATTGTATATTTTTAACCAATAAAAACTTTTTACAAAAAAAAAAAAAGTCACCAGGCTGACTTTTGTGTTTTGCTAGCCTATTGCCTTAATCATTGCATCCAAATAAGTCTTAATATTATAGTCCTTGCAGAATTTGGTTTTAAAAAAGCAACCATCTCTTTATTTATTCTTTCAGCAATAGTAACATGATAGAAATGTTGAGAGATTCTGAGAAGAGGCTTTGGAGCTTCAGTGGCACCCGGGTTAAAATTGGGGTACCAGATTTAAGAAGTTTAGTTTTGATTGATTCATTTATTTTGGTATTCTCCTGCTTCTTCGATACCATTCTAGTATTGCACGATTGGTGAAGTAGCTACAGACGTCTTTCTATATCGCCTCCTAGGTTTGGAAAATTACTACTGCTGCTCCCTTCGCTGAAATTTATCACTTCGGAACGCATCGAGGTTCTCTTTTTCCGCAGAACCATTGGGAACACCCCTATGGAGAAGCTGCTGTGTGACATGTTCAAAAATTGACAGGCGGACGTTTCGGAGGAGTGGCTGAAATTCCTAAGCGGGTTCCTCCGTTTGAAAAACCTGGACCCGAAATGCAAGCAGGAGGAGAGACAGATGAGAAACCTGTCTAGATGTTTCGGGATTTGGGCTGGAAGCCTTTGGTGATGACAGACAGTGCTTCGTATTCAGAATAGAGCTGGAAGGGACCCTTAGAGGTCTTCTAGTCCAAGTCGTTCCATTACAAAAGGCGTCCCACAGCACAAAAACTGCTTCCGATTCACTAGTGCAAGAGACAACCGTGTGGGAATGATACTGTTGAACTGTAGCGTTGAACTATTGAATCCAAAGCTAGTCAGTTACTCTACATTCAATTAAACCAATAGTATGGTTAAGTTCAGATAGCCCTTGATGTACAACCTTTCGTTCAGTGATGGTTTGAAGTTACCACCACACTGGAAAAAGTGACTTCACGCTTTTGCCACATGATCAAAATTCGGGTGCTTGGCAACTGACTCGTATTTATGACGGTTGCAAGTGTCCTGGGGTCACGGGATCCCCTTTTGCGACCTTCGGACAAGCAGAGTCAACGGGGAAGCCAGATTCACGGAACAGCCGTGTTACTCACTTAGCAACTGCTGTGATTCACTTACCCACGGTGGCCAGAAAGATCGTAGAGTGGGGGCAAAACTCACTTAGCCACAGAAATTTTGGGGCTCAATTGTGGTGGTCAGTAAGAGGACTACCTGTACGACCAAGCTCACTTTTCTGCCAGAAAACAGCTGAAGTGCCTCTTGCTAAGAAAATCACATGTTCCATGTTCCTGACTGAGGCACTTTGCTAGCTTGGATATGGAACACAAGAGTAGTTGAGGCCCCTCCCTCATCCCGGGAATGTTCAGCTATGCTGCTTTCCACATGACGCAAGACATAGATGCTCTCATGGAACCAGGGAACCTGAATATTTTATTCAAGTGTGCCCATAGGCCACCTTTCCATATCGTATTCTGGCAATAAAAACTGGAAATGTAAAAATGAGCTCAAAATCAAATGACCCATCTAGCTTGGGAAAAATCGGTATCTGATCCTCTTCTTAGCCTGGTG
Organism: Ptyas mucosa; assembly: GCA_012654045.1. NCBI lineage: Eukaryota > Metazoa > Chordata > Lepidosauria > Squamata > Colubridae > Ptyas > Ptyas mucosa. The sequence goes on from WNWU01012081.1 coordinate 6,952, forward strand.
GGTATCAGCAGAGAAGACTTTGTCAGCAATCTTGTATAAATGTTAATAAATGAGTAGCTTGTATTATTGCTTGGCGTTGGAACTTCTTGTTCCTTAGAACAGGGGTCTCCAACCTTGGCAACTTTAAGACTTGTGGACTTCAACTCCCAGAATTTCCCTGCCTTAGAACACCAAATTTTATTGGCTGACCAAGTTTATGTAAGCTTCCACATGCAGGACTTGCTGCCCCGTTCCGTTTTCCTGACATTTGAGAGATCACGCAATCATCTTCCCATGTAGCAAAATTTCTCTTCGGAAGAGTGGGGTTTTAATGGGCCCTGGAGGCTCTTTCCTCCCTGGAGGTTATGGGCTTTGTAGCCTCTTTTGTTTTCACCGCCATCAACAGTGGTGAAAACAAATCACATGAAAAGTCCTTGGCTGAATCGGAAAGTGGAACGATGCTCTCTCCATTACACTGTATAGAGTTGATTTAGGTTTCCAGGTCAAATCCAGACACTAAAATTCAGTGTTTGAGGAAGGAATTTGGTCCCTTGGACTGCTCTCTTTTGAATCTGTATCCACTTCTTAATGAAAAGCAGTAAGGATGTTCATGGATAGTGTTTTCTATGAACTAGAGTTCAGAAACTAAGTTTTCTAAGCAATTCTTGGTTTCTGGAAACCAAGGAAGCTGCAGAAACACTAACATGGCATTCTTCTAGGAACGTAGCAATACAATATATTTGCTGGGTGTCTACAAACATCAACAGGTAGGAAACACATCTGCCACTATCACTTTATTTTCCATTCTTTTGTTCTTTAATAAGCTGGGGGGGGGAGGTTGTTATTTGTTCATAAAGTTGTTTTTGTACAGCCATAGAATAGTATTGTATTTATGAAATATTACACAAATTGCACTTCAAATATGACGGCCTTGTTTCAGGAAAAAAAAAGAGTAATAAAATAACATTAAGAAAGGGAAAATAAAACCTTTCAGACGCGGAAATTAACAAGTGTGCTGGCTGACCCAGGTTAACTGCACATCATCCAGCTCCGTGAGCAAAATAAAGCATTTATAGAATTCTTCTTCTCACAGGTAAAATTTATAGAATATGACACAGGACAAGTATATCCTTTTACAATACATAGTCTGCTTTTAAACTGTACACTCAGTATACTTATAAATTACTTTTAAAAATTTCCGTTAAAAATAATTATATGCAGCCAATGTCCTTCCTAGTGGGGAGTACATTCACTTTAATATCTTGGGTGGGAACAGAGCTGGTCCATGAACTTTACAAGGTGGTTCTGGGGTGGAGATGCTAAGAAAAGACGGAGAACTGGAAGACAGCAAGCAGATAGAAACCCAGGCAGGGATTTCTTGCTGCCTGAAATTCAGAAAAAGTTCAAACAAATGTCTCTCTTGGATATCGATCCGCCAATGCTCCCCAGACCAATCCTAAAGACAGAGCTTTATGCTGGAAGAAAAGGGGGGAAATTAGCTTCCAGGATCGGAGGCAAAGCTTGGAATTTCTCAGCACAAAAATCAACTGAGGGTGGAAGGAGAAAGAATCCGGGGGGAAAAAAAGCAGGAAAAGGTCTTGGTGCACATACTTGGAGGAAGAGTAAGGCTTGCATGGTAAATGTGATATATGTGGGGAGGGATTGGAGTGTGTGGGGGTGGGTGGGTGGAGAGGAAGTGCTTTTCGGTAAAGAGGCAGCTTTAGGATCCATTCGCTTCACAATCTCCTGCTTACCAAAATCTTGAGAGTTCCTTTTCTAGTTTATTAGAGCTCCTTGGAATCACACCATCCCCTGCGCAGAAAAACCAACTTGCAGGTATCACAAAAATGTTTCTCAGCCTCAGGAAGTTTTAAGATGTGTGGACTTTAATTCCCAGAATTCCCTTCATTCTGGGAATTGGTCCACACATCTTAAAACTTCCTGAGGTTGAGAAACATTGAACTAGAGGCTAAAGCTAGTGCATCACTGCAGGTTCTAAGACTCCAAGGAAAAATAAAAAAAAGACAATCTCCACCAGGTTTGCAAAAGCAACAATTTCAAGAGGTGGGTGTAAAATTCCTCACGTATACAAAATCCTTCTAAACCCTGAAAATGGAACTCATACATTGGACATTCTCTCCGCAAACTGTCCGTCAGGAACATCTACTCTGCTCAGAAAACCAACAAACTCAATACTCAAACCTCAAGAGCAAACAGGAATCCAACATCAGGTTTGAAGTTTTGCCTTTCTGAAGTAGGAAAAACACGAAGAGATTCTTCGGTTAACAGCTGAACAAAACTGGATCAACCTAGCCAACGCCATCTTCGATCATTGAAAGAACCGTTTGAAATCTCCAATAAGGCCTCTTTATATAGTAACACGAACTGTTATAAATATGGGGGTTTCTTAATAAGAGTGACATTGCCATTAAGTCAGAGTGCCAATTCTGACTTATTCAACTTGGATGTTTAAAACAACGTTTGACGGGTTACGACACTGCCCGTCTTATATATTTACTAGGTCAAGAGCTCTAGCTTTACATGGTGCCAGATTAAAAACTAAGTCAGTTTTTGAGAGACGCAACTGGGACTCAGCAGACTTAAAAGGCTCCCGGATCAATTTCTAGCTTCCTTCTATTTTTAAAGAGTGGCTTTAAACCATTCACTGCTGCAACACTCAGTTGGTCAAAGCTCTTGGGTAGGAAATGGGAAATCTATCAGGATCAGCTTGTCCTTCAGATAATACAGGTGTGCGTGGTTTGTAAAGAGGAGGACCAATGATCTCAGGTTTCTGCAGGTGATCACAACATGCTGTCCTTTTCGACAAGTGTAAAAAAAGTGGTGGGTTTCGCAGTCTTAACTTTTCTGCCGTACAATCAAAACAAATCAGCGATGAGTTTAACTGAAAAACAGGGCTTCCCAAAGACCTTTAAATAGACCCCTCTGTTGTCCTCAAGGAGGGGCTCTTCTTCTTCTTCTATATTTGTAACATAGCATTTTTTTTTCACAACATACAGGTGGAATGATCTATTGTCATACCGGTGCAAAACACGGCGACCGTTTATTGTTCCACACTGAAAAGTTCCCAGAATTACTTCTAGTAACTCATGTCTGCTCCTCCTCCTCCTCCTTATACTTTTCTGGCTTAAATGTCCCACATTAATAAAGTCCCACATTGTGGAAAAAGAAAACAAACGTAAAAAGTTATATTTACATTGAACTTCAGTAACCATAATACTAACAAAAGAGCTTCAAGTAGTCTCTCACTTTAAAAAAATAAAATAAAAATAAAATTGCGCCGTGGTTTAATACTGATGCGTAGCAAAGAAAGCGATGTTAAATCATGTGTTAAACTGACTGATTTCAACAGCAGCCTTCCTTATGCTTGTGTTTTGCTTGAGTGGCGTTTTCTCAGCCGGTCAAGAAATTTAAAGAGCCTGCTCAGCTACCAGCATGGCATTGGGCCAGAGACACAGTCAGAAAAGTAAACGGTTCTGTTCCCTAATACTTTCTTTTAGTCTTATCTTAAACGAGTTGGATTTTCTGCCACAAGGGACAGGACCTATGTTGTGATTATGGCTACTGGAAATTCGGCACAAATATTTGGCTTTGATCTACCTGGAATCAAACTGGCATTGGTTATTCTGACACCATCAACCCAAAAGTTTAAACCAAGAAAAACTAGATTAGATAAATAACTCTTGTTCACAACGGAGGTGCACCTGATGTATCTAAGAAGTGCTTGAGTGAAAATGAGCATTTCCCACCACATCTGACAATGCCATGGAGTGCATTATAAACGGCCCTGAACAAAGGCCTCAGTCTCCTTTCTTGCTGTCTCGTTTCTTCTAGGAAGTTCATTGCTTCTCAATCCCAGTGCAAAAACCTAACCCCAAAGTCAAGAGCTTTGACCCTCAGGATCAAGAAAACCTCTCTTGAACTCCGGCTGCCTTCCTGATGTTCTCAGCTGGCTGGCATACATTCCCTGGCCCATTAAAAAGGGGGAACGCCAAACCTGGTTCACCGGCCATCATTCCCTCCAGCTCTGCCGCAAATTTCACTGCAAATTCCCAGCCTGACTCATGGAGAAATCGCCGAATTCCAAAAGGCTAAAGTCAGCTAAGGCCACAGCTGAACTTTCCTCCGCTCGTTCTAGATGGAAGAGGGAGGCTCCCCGCTTCTCCACTGGCAACGCGATGCTAGGATTCCAAGCAACGAATAGGGAGGAGATGCTGACTTGGGGGACAGCAGTTGTCCTACAATGGAGTGGCAGCAGATGGCACTGAAGTGGAGGAAAGATGCGATGGAGGAGACGCTTGCCGACTCATACCATGAACTCGTTATTTCCTAGCAGCACCAGTTGCTGAGGGGTCATGTAATCAGCAGCCTCGGGGTGACGTTTCCGGCCTGTCCCAGCAGACCCCTCTGGGAGTTCTTTGGCTTTAGGGGAGGAGATTTTCACATTCTTCAGTTTCTGCTTGCCTTTCTCCGGATTGAATGTCCCTCGGGTGGTGAACTGTGGCCTGTCGTCCAGGACCTTGGTGTGTCCTGGCGATCGCTCCGGTGCCCCAGTGTCCCCAGAGGGAGCCGCTCGATAAAAAGGCGATTTGGAATAGATTTGGAATCGTTTCCTTGTCACGTGAGGCAGGCAGGATGAGGAGGAAGAAGGCGAGAGGGATGGAGAAGAAACCAAGGAATCCACTGAGTCCACAGACTCCTGCTGCTTGCGCAGTTGCCTTCGGGACCGAGAGGTACTGACTGGGTCTGCCTTGCCGGGTCTTGCCAGGTTGAAGGCTAAACTTCTGCCTGGTAGGGAAGAGATACAAGGGACGTTTAAGAGTGGCAGTAGGGATGCACTGACAAAGGGACAAAATTTCCTGGTATGAGTCCAAAGGAAGCTCTCCTGATTTCCATCCATGGAATCAAACATTGTGGCTTATTTACTGCCTGGAGGAGACATTTTCCATTAAGTGTTTTCAGAATATAGCTTGTCTTCTTCAAGTCTTCCTCAGATTTGATCAAACAAGTGTAAAGTTTTAACTGAATACTATTATACCTATACCACTGAATGATCAAGCTTGTGTACTAATGACAACTCCCTTAGGACACCCTCTCCAACAAATTTTATTTACCTGATTTGTCCGAAATAGCTCCTTCGGAATCAAAATTCAAGTTTTCAGAACTGTCGGCAGTGCCAATCGAAGCCTCAGACTCTAATGTTTCATCATCAGAGGCTCTGGGCTCCAGTGCCAGCATCTCAAAAGTTAGTTCTTCCCTGCAGGGAGAAAACACAAAATAAACGGAAAGAACTGGATAGAGGGAAAAACAGCAGCAGAAGCTAGGAAATAAAGGACTATTAAGGTTGTGAGGGGGTCCTTGGTGCTTTCTGAGGTCGGTTGTATTCTTGAAGACGTTTCATTGCCCCAACTAGGTATCATCGTCAAGATAGAACAGCACTGATGACGTGACCTAGTTTGGATAATGAGAAATCTGCAAGAAAACAAGCAAGCTCAGAGAACACCATTATTTCAGGAGGACCCCCTCATTTCAACACTGAATATTCTCCTTTATTGGAATTAAGCTTATGCCCGCAATAAGTCAATCTGCACCCAACTTGACTGATATGGGTCAAGCATTTCCTGAAATGTAGCAGATGGACACCCCCAATCTGATTGGTCCAGCTACTTAGGCTTCATTGGTCCAGTTACTTAAGACTCACTTCTCTTTCTGCAGGCTTTCGATTTGCTCTGCCAGCACCTTCTCTTCCTGTTGCATGGCTACTTGCTGCTGTTCGGTGACCTCCATCTCCATGGCCTCCTCACTGCTCAGGGCCTCTTCAGGGGCATCCGCCATAGAGGGCAACCGGACTCCCGCTGGGGATGTAGGGCTTGAATAGGTGCCTCGGCGTAGACGTCCTTTGCCCTATGCATAAAGTAAAGCTAATGAGGAATGCAGCCTTCTATCAGCTTTGAGATTAGAAGAATTCATCCCCAGTATATGTATGAGACAACCAGCAAGCAAACAATTTCTTCAGAGACAGATAGGACAGGAAGCAAATATAAATCCAAGGGCACAGGGACTATTTTTGGAAGTCCTCAAAAATATATTTAATCTATAAACCAGAAGTTATTTCTATGGATTTACTTTATAATAGAGTATTTCAGGTTGCCAGCATCAAAAAGTGGTGCAAGGAAGGAAACTGGATTAAAGTATTTTAAAGAACCCTTGTTCATACCATCTTTTAGCTCACTCCCTTTTTAGGACATTGGAAATGCTGAAATGTACTGAGTGCTATTTTAATGAAAGAATCCCTCTAGGCAGGGGGGAAAAAGGAGAACAAAGGAAGCCATCAACAAAATACAGATAATCCTTATGCTTGTATTTTCCAATGAAATTCTGCGAATAAACTAGTAGAAATGGATCACTGTGAATATGAGAAGGAGAATTTATTTCTCTGGATACAGAGCCAAGAAATATGCCCATTTGGTTCATCCAGATTCTCAAAGACCAACAATTCATATATCTGTCCTGGGGTATATTGCAAAAAAATTAAAACAAATAAATAAACACTTTTAGCCCCTTCATAATTTCAGCAGTATCGTGTTGTTATGTCAATCAGGGGATCTCCAACCTTGGCAGCTTTACAACTTGTGGACTTCAACTCCCAAAATTCCTCAGGCAGCATGGAATTCCTCAGACTTCCAACCTCCTTTGGGAATGGTAGTCCACAAGTTGTAAAGCTGCCAAGGTTGGAGACCTCTGATGTAAATGACTCCCAGAATTGTTAAAAATCAATTTCGAGATTTCCCTTTCTGGCTGAATAAGAATATATTTTGGGATCTATGTTTTTTGCCAAAATCATATTCAGATTTTCCTCTTAGAAGTTGAGGCTCTGATTAGATATTAGCGAAGCTGCTTTAATGTTAACTCTATGTTAACTTTAATGTTAACTTTAATGTGACTCTAAAAAGGAATCTTTCTTCTATGCTTTGCTTTGAAAATTCAAGCAAAGGCAGGGCCAGAGGATGATGTGTTTGTTTGCTGAAAACTGGAAAGGTTAGAAGGGAAAAAAAACATATACTCAATTCCTGTTGTGCTTCAAAGGATTGTCTGTGGTCTTAATAAATGAAATTGGTCTAGGCAAGAGGAAAGAATGAAGATATAGATAAAAGAATTTGGGAAAATAAAAGAGGATACAGAAAAGAGCTCAACAGAACAGTTCAAGAATTCAAGGGAACAAATTCATGCCAAATTTCCATTAGCTTTTCAATTTCTATTAAGACCCTGCCTCATTCTCTCCTTTACTATAGGTGGGGGGAAAAACACAACTCAGCAAATATTCTTCTCTAAAGACATTGTGCCAAACATTGCAGAAACCCCTGTCAAAACGGACTCTCTTCTATCTTAAATGGCTACTTGTCCTCCTCCTAATCTGTCTAGATGAAAATTATTATTAATCATATTTATTATTATTAATCATATTTCTATGCCGCCCACTCTCCGAGGAGTCTGGGCGGCTTACACCAAAGACAGTATACTAAATAGCATCTTGCCCCCAACAATCTGGGTCCTCATTTTACCCACCTCGGAAGGATGGAAGGCTGAGTCAACCTTGAGCTGGTGAGATTTGATCCGCTGATCTGCTGAACTAGCAGTCAGCTGAAGTAGCTGCAGTACTGCACTCTAACCACTGCGCCACCTTGGCTCAATATGAAAATGGCCTTATATGCATTCCCTTTTGATGCCTTTTTGTTATCGCGAGAAGTGGACAGCACCCAAAGAGTTGGAAATAAAACACACACGCACACACATACCACACACAAGTTATGAAATATGGGCCATGGCCATGGAGCATGCAGAAGGCACTGGGATGGATGGCGAGTTATGGTGTCAGGTCAGTGCGTTGCAATTCGGATACATACCGGGATCGAACTGCGGGTTATGCTCATAAATCTAACGGCAATTAGTACAGGCTTCTGGATTAGAGAGGACAGGAAAAGGAAAGGAAAGGAGCAGGTTAGAGTGCACACGCCATCAGCTGACTCTGGGAGTGGCTGGGCATGGCGGTGGAAGCTGACTCTTTGCTGCAGCTGCTAGAAAGCGCAAAGGAGCCGCAAGCCATTCTATGCCGCAAGAGAGTTGGCGAAGCATTGGCTGCAATCACAGATGGGACTCCCCAAGAGAGGGTGCCCAGTAGGCCTCACAGCTGCAGCTTGCTTTCAAGCAATGCTTCCCTTGGCCTCCTATTGTGAGGCCAGCCGAGCCCCCAACCTCCATGAACCCCGGCCGGCCTGAGAGGAGGCAAACTCTGGCCGTTTCTGAGCAGAGCAACTGCTTTTCAAGTCAGCAGCCTAGCTAAGAAGCATGCAAATTGTTCTGCGCCTGATAAAAAGTTCATAAGCGGGGAGAGGGAGTGATTTATTACAAAGAGAGCAGCGGGGGGGGGGGGGCAGAGTGCAGTCTGCACACCACACTGTCACCCCAGAATCTCCCACTGGCACGTGCAGGTGGAAGAGAGGAGAATGGAAGCCTTTCCTGAAAGCAGATGAGTTAGGGGAACAGGAACTAATCATGGAGAAAAGCCAATTACGTACAAGCAAGAGTGGTTTGAGTTCACTAAAGCAGCGGTCTCCAACCTTGGCAACTTTAAGACTTGTGGACTTCAACTCCCAGAGTTCCTCAGCCAGC
>WNWU01012085.1:2537-21310 GCA_012654045.1 Ptyas mucosa
AATTATTTTGTGCCTCGAGTTATTTGGTAAGATCCATCCCTCTAACAGGGCCACCAGAATTGTCTCCTCACTAGGTGTAGGGTTTTTAGGAACCCAAAGTGGCCCGCCGATTTGACACCAATCCTTCCTGAAGCACATCTACCACCTGCATAAAGTACAACGCAGAATCATCTCGGACAGAGGAGCCCACCACCATCCCAGCCTGCCTCCCCTACTCCATTCCCCATGGCCCGCAGCCCCGACATGTTTGCCTGCCTTCCACACAGCCTTCCTGGCATCCCTGTGGCCAGCTTGCGAGGGCAGGCAAGTGGAAGGCCACACAGAAGGCAGGCAAGCATGTTGGGGCTGCCCGGCCACGGGGAAGGGAGCTAGCAACCTATTCCCTTCCCCGCATCCCTGCCATGCTTCCCTGTCTTCCACACGGCCTTCCAGGCAGTCCCCCACACCCGCTTGCCTTTCAAGGTCGGCGTCCAGCCCAGCCTGACCAGTGGGTTGGTGGGCGGCCCTTTGTGGAGATGCAGCCACTGCACTGGGGCTGAGAGGGGCGGTGGCGGTAGTGGTGGTGCTCCAGGAGGACAGGCGTATGTCCCGGGGCTGCACATGCAGTGCGCATGTGCAGCATCCCTGGGACATCTGCCTGCCCTCCCGGAGCACTGCCGCCACTGTTCACTTTCTTCCTTCTCTGCATGGGCAGCCCTGGGGGGGCAGGCAGAAGTCCCAGGGCTGCACCGCAGTGGAGCAGCAGTCTCAACTCCAGCAGCGGTGTCTTCCTCAAGGGCCAGCCACCATCAGCTCCATTGGGATGGGCATGCTGAATATGCCAGCGTAGGCGCGTGAGATCTAGAAGGTAAGGCCAACACTGGCGGTGGGGGAGGGAGACCATCTGTGCTTGGCCGAGGAGCCGCCTCGGGGGGACATGGAGAGGCTCGCTCACCTTTTGGGCCTGGCGCTTTCAGCTTCCGCAGGGCCTTTGGGTGACTGCAGCCCGCTTGCCTTCCCCTCTGCCTCAGGTCCTGCTGCCCGCATCCAGCCAATGATGGAGGACGCGCTGCTTCCCGGCTTGGCCGCCCACCCTCCTGGAGCACTTTCTTCCTTCTCCCACCGCCGCTGCTGCTCAGACCAGGTGTGTGTGTGTGTGAGAGAGAGAGAGAGACAGAGAGAGAGAGAAGAAAGAAAGAAAGAGAAAGGAAGGGAGAGAGAGAGAGAAAAGAAAGAGAGACCTTACTTTCAAATAGAGGCTGTCAGCGAGTTAAGTTGCATTTTTTCATCGCTGCCATAATCAAAGAGGAAAAAGGGAAAAAAAAACCAGAGCGAGCAGTACAGTTTGAAATTTAGTGCTTGGCATTTGAGATATTGTCCTTCTCCCCCTTCCTTACCCTCTGCAATGGCACTGACCAGGGCTCTGGGAGATGGGTAGAGGTGCCCATAACTTTCTATGTAGATTTCAGCTGTGTCGAGGAATTGTGCCAGTTGGTCTGGGTCGCCATCGAACTTCCCTCTAAAGCAGGGTGGTGGGCCCTCTCTCGCTGCTCTATCTTCCCAGTGCGGGGCTCTGTAAGCCTGCTCTTGGTGCCAATACTCTTCTTCTTCCCCTCTCAGTTTAGGGTAGGGGGGTGGTATTCGGTCCGGGCGGCTTTGTTTGCTCTGCAAGGGAGGGACCCATGGATGAGGCTTTGGGCTTCCCCTCCTTCCACCATGGGGAGGGGAAAGGCTGCGCCTCTGCCTAGGGTATTTTGATTGAGCAGGCTCGAGTGGTCCCCCCCCTCTCCTTTGGCCTGCATGATGGCTTCTCCTCCTCCAGAAGGATGGCACGGTCAAATTTCTCCTTCAATTCATCTATGGGGCCCAGGAGTGGCTTCCCTGAAACTTCTTTGTGTCTGGCTTGCTGCCAATCCAGTAGCCAATCTACCCTCCCCAACTCGCTTAAGGGTTTCCCCTTTCCCTGGACATTCGGGAAAGGAAATTCGACCTCCGCAGCTTTTGGCAAGGGGCTTGTGTACTTATCTTTCTTCTCCTTGGCTCGCGTCCCGGTCTGAGCTGGGCTATCCTGCAGCTTCGTTGGGGGAGGGGGGAGATGAGATCCTGAGGTATCCAAGCTGGCTGGAGTCAGGACTGGCTCTCCTCCAGTTGCTTGAAGTAAACTTTCCTCGGATAAACGGCTTCCAGCCATGGCGTCTGGACTATTCCTCCACTCACCCCAAATATCTGGGACGGAGGTGGGAGCTTTGAAGTCAGCCAGCCTGGCTTGGAAAGGAGTTTTGGCTGTCTGTCAGGTTTCGGCATAATCTCAAATAAACTTCATTCTCAAACACAAAGTCTTTGATGAATCTCTCATTTATTAAAGAATTTACGATCCGACCTAAACTCATATGCAGCCAAAACTGATTCTCCGAAACCAAACCCCTCCCCTTCTGCCTCACAATATCTCAATGCCCATTGGCCATCTTCCAAGTCAGTCTCTTCTGCCAACTGCTTCAGATCACAGGAATGTCCCCCTCCCTTCATCACCTGGGTAACCCTATCTATTAAGGAAGGGGGAGAAGGACATATCTCAAATGCCAAGCACTAAATTTCAAACTGTACTGCTCGCTCCGGTTTTTTTTTCCCTTTTTCCTCTTTGATTATGGCAGTGATGAAAAAATGCAACTTAACTCACTGACAGAGGCCTTACTTTCAAATAGAGTCAAGATACATAGCAGACCAGACACAATATGGATTTCAAACTGAACCAAACGAATTGGACAAGATATTAAAAAGTACGGATGAGAAAATGATAAATAAAATTTACAGATACTTAATAAAATATAAATTAGAGGAGGAAATGGTGAAAGAAAATATGATAACCTGGGCAAGAAATATAGGACACAACATAGAATTGGACAAATGGGACAAATTATGGACAGAGAACTATAAACTGACAATGTCAATACCGTATAAAGAAAACCTTTATAAGATGTTCTACTGATGGCACCTCCCACCGGCACGCTTGGCTAAAATGTTTCCAAATATGTCCTCAATGTGTTGGAAATGCAAGTCACAAAAAGGGTCATATTATCACCTCTGGTGGTCTTATAGAAGGGCGCAACATTACTGGCAAGAAATCAAGACAATGATTGAAGAAATAACCAAACAGAAGATCGAAATGAAACCAGAGTTCTTCTTATTTGGAATGATCACACCACAATATATTAAAGAGATAAAATATCTTATTATTCATATTCTGACAGTGGCATGTATAGCGTACGCTCAGAACTGGAAATCCGAACAATTACCAACAGAAGAAAAAATAATTGCGAAAATAACAGAATGTGCAGAAATGGACAGACTTACAAAGGAATTACAAGAGAAAGACAATACTGATTACTATTTAGTCTGGCAAAGATGTTACTCCTGGGTAGAGGGAAAGATAGGACTAATAAAATAATGCTTTTTAAACAGTTAGAAGGATTTCTAGAAAGTTATATAAATGTAATTGATATTTTCATATAGAACAAAATCTAAAAATAGAGTATAAATTTAAGACTTGGATATGCATAAATGTGTAAATAAGTAAATATAAATATGTACAGTGAAAAACAGGTGAAATAGAAAACAACCACTGATGCAACAGCTTCTAGAAGTCAGTCAGCGGACTGAGTTAGTGTTGGTTTGTTTTTGTTTTTTTGTTTTTGTTTTTGTTTTCTTTCCTTCTTTTTTTCTTCTTCTTTTGTATTGTCTTAATGTATTCATGTCTGTATGTATTTTTGTTACATGTTTTTATTTAACTTATAAAACCTTAATAAAAAAAATTAAAAAAGAAAAAAGAGAGACAAGAAAGAAAGAAAGAGAAAGAGACAAAGAAAGAAAAAGGATAAAGAAAGAGAAAGAAAGAAAGAAAGAGGAACAGAGAGAGAGAGACAAGAAAGAAACAAACAAAGAGAAAGAGAAAGAGAAAGAAAGAAACAAAGAAAGAGAAAGAAACAAAAAGGAGAAAGAAAGAAAGAGGAAGGAATGGAGAGAGAGCGAGAGAGAGAGCGAAAGAAGAGGAAGGAAGCACCACAAACCCTGGCACTAGACGTGGCTTCAGAAGACGCTTTGAAACAGCACAGCAATCTAGGGCTGGAAGGGATCTCAGAGGTCATCTAGTCCAACCCCCTGCTGCAGCAGGAAACCTTATATCAGTGATGGCGAACCTATGGCACGGGTGCCACAGATGGCATGCGGAGCCATATCTGTGGGCACCTGAGTGTTGCCCTAGCTCAGCTGCAGCGCGCATGTGCGCACTGGCCAGCTGATTTTTGGGCATCCCAGGCCCGCTGGAAGTCAGGAAATGGGCTGGGTCGGGGCTGCGGAAGGCCTCGGGGGGGTGGGGGGTGGGGGGTGGGAGGCTGTTTTCACCCTCCCCAAGTAAGCCTCTGGAGTCTGGGGAGGTCAAAAAATGGGCCTACCAGGCCCACCGTTAACCTTTTTGCCATCATGTGCCAAAAGCGGAGGTGGCGCGGGGGGGTCGGGTGTGCAGGGGCGGGGGGGGGGGGGCATTGAATTGTGGATGTGGGCACGCGCACGCACAACCCCTCCGCACTCCCCACGCTTTTGGCACACGATGGCAAAAAGGTTAGCCATCACTGCTTTATATCATCTGGATTATTTTGGTGCCTCTAACAGAGAGGAAAATTGCCAGAAAGGAGAAGGTGTTTACTAGGACAAGGCTGCCATGCAGAGGAAGGCAGAGATAGTCCTTGACTTATGACCACAATTGAGCCCAAATTTTTGGTTGCTAAGCAAGAGCTTTGTTAAGTGAGTTTCACCACATTTTACTCAATCCATGACATCTCCTGGCTCTAACAGTGAGTGACGTGAGTGACGTCAAGTTGGCCATGCCCACCTGGTCACATTAACAACGAGCCATGCCCACCAAGCCACGCCCACAGAACCGGTAGGGAAAATTTTGGGATTTCACCACTGAGCTTGACATATAAATTTGCCGGCAAAAGCTTTTCAAGTACCTGGCGGACTAGGGGTATGTGGTCCTCTATGGTCTCATTAAAGATGAGGATGTCATTCAGGTAGATGAGGACCCACTTGTAGAGGTGCTCGTGCAACACTTCGTTTAACAATTGCATAAACACCACCGGGGGACCCTGCAGCCCAAAGGGAATTAATTTGAATTGGAAGCTTCCTAGGGGGCAGTTTAAAGCTGTTTTTCATTCGTCTCCCTCCCTGATTCGGACTCGGTAATATGCTTCTCTGAGGTCTAGTTTAGTGAAGACCTTGCCTTTGGCTAAGTGGAACAGCATATCTTTCATGATGGGGAGGGGATAAAAATTGTGCACGCACATGTCGTTTATCCCACAGAAGTCTATGTGTAATCTCATAATCCCATCTTTTTTCTCTTTAAATAGAACTAGGACTGTGACTCGTGGCTTAGTCAACTTGATGAACCCTCGTGCTAGGTTTTTGTCTATGTATTTGCGCATTTCTTGCATTTCCTGGGGTGCCATGGCGTACAGTTTGGGTTTGGGAAGGTTGGCCCCAGGGATGATTTTGATGGCGCAGTCGGTTGCACGGTGGGGGGGTAGAACATCGCACTTAGTTTCACTGAACACTTTGGCGAGGTCCTGGTATCCGCTAGGGATCCGTTCAGCCTCTGGGGTTTGTTCGGAGGTGGCCACCAGTTGTTCTGGTGGAGCCCTGGAGGGAGTTTCCTGTGTGGGGACGGTGCCTCTATTTGCTGGTACAGAGGGGGTTGGGGGCCTCTTGCTATTCTTAGCCTCCGGCTGCCTCCTTTCCACCAGATAGTTGGGCCCCACTTGTCTAGCCAAGAGAGTCCTAGTATGACCGTTTCTGTCATTTTGGGAGCTATTACGAATCAAATTGATTCCCAGTGGTCCGCTAACTCTAGCCTCACTGGTTCGGTCAGGTGGGTGGCGTGGGCTCTCCCCAATAGGGACCTGTCGACTTGCTCAAATTCAATCGGGTGGGCCAATTTCTTTGCTCTGATCCCTAACTTCAGGACTGTGGGCACGTTAATCAAACATCTGGTGTAGCCTGAGTCTATTAGGGCTCCAACAGTGCCCTGGGTCCCTGTTTTAGGGGCTCCTGAGGCGTATCAGTAAGGTGAAAGGGTGAATAGGTTCACTCACCATCGGGTCGTTTCCCCCCATTCCTCACTGTCATAGGGTTCCGGTGATTGGTCGTCATCCGCTGGAGTCCCCACTCTTTGGCTGGGTAGGGAGGGGCCTCTACAGCCGGGAAGGCTTTTCAGGACTTGTCGGCGGCACGCCTGGGGCCTCGTTCTGATAGCGCCCTAGGTGGTGGTTCTGGCTTGGGTTTTGCGGCTGGAGTTGCACAAGCCGATGCAAAGAGACCTATCCCTCCGCATCTTTAGCATTTCAACTGGCCCTGGGGGAGGGTTGGTCTACCTGTGCTTGGTGCGCTTGACTGTCTCCATTGGCTCTAGCCCATGGAGGGCGGGTTTGTCCCCCCCCCCTTGGGCAGTTAGCTTGTAGTGTGGGGGAGCCACTGGCGGCAGCCTCAGGTTCAGTATCCTTCTGGCAGGTGGAGAGCGGGAGCTGTGTTCTCATCTGCTTCCCCATTTCTGGGCAGTTAGGTGCGCGTGGGCGCTCCGGGGCTGCTCTGCGGTTAGCTCCAGCTTATACTTAGGGCTGGCTAATTGGAGCTTAGCAGGTTGGATTTGGCTTCTCCTCCCTCTTTCTTTTGGGCAGCACGACTGCCCCTTGTCGCAAAGGGTGGCTCGGTCGAAATCCTCCCTCAATTTCTCCAAGGATTCACCTAAGGTCCCAAGTATGGATTTGGGGGTTCTGGCCTCATCCCAATCCTTCATCCACTCCAGTCTTCCTAGTTTGCTTATGGGTTGCCCCAAATGACAGGAGTTAGGATGGGGAAATTCAACCTCGGCTGCTTTGGGGATTTTTTTCCACCAACACTCACCTCTTTCCTCTTCGATCGCTGAGGCGGGCACCTCGGGTGTCTCAGTTTCCATGGTCAGAGACGGCTGCACTTGGGTTCCAACTGGGCTGCTAGTTCCTGGAGTTCCCTAATGGGAGTAGGGTCTGCCTCCTTCTGGGTTGCCAGGGGTAGGCTTTCTTTTGCCATGGTAGCCTGAGTTTCTCTCCACACACCCCAGGTATCGGAGAGAAAGTGGAGAGTCCAGGGCTCAGGAATCCTGGTCATTTTTGGTTAGTTTTGGGAGAGCTGGCTTGATATCAGGGTTCCGACCAATGCCCTAATTAAATTAAGAGTCTCAAGCCATTTAGCAAGAAAAATCCAGTTGTTTATTAGGAGTGCCATGTCAGCACTACCTAGATGAAGCCAGCTCTGGCTTCACGCAATTTGTGCCTTGCCTCTGACCCTGTTTCCCCCTCCTCCCCAGAGTGTGTCACCAGTCACATTCCCCAAAGAAGCAATTTTGTGGGTCATAGAAGTCACTCCCTCCAGACGTTGCAGGTCTCTGTGGAGATGGCCTTGACTTCGGCCAGCTAGGCTGTGTCTTGTTTTGACTGAGGTGTGAATTCCTTGGTGCAGCTGTGAGGCGCGATTCCCATCCCCCTGCCTATGACAACTTGGGAGCAGGTCAGGAAAGCTTTGCAAGTTGACACCCCGTAGAATTAACCAACGTAAAGAGGATCAAAATTGGCCCCTTCTCCCTAGACCACACCTTTATCATTTGCCCCCAGTCTCCCTTGTCTCCTTATAGGCAGAGACTTACTATGCAAATTGGGAGCCACAATAACATGTAATAAAAAAGGGTTAACACTGGATATTCCTGCAAAATGCCTACAGCTGTTCGTAATAGGGAAAGAACTTACATGAGTACCTGAGGACTTTGCTGTCCTCCCTATGGGGTTGGGATAATACCGAGGTTGGATTACTAAAAGGAGCCACCCGGTTAAAATTCAAACAGTGACCACAGCATGATTGATTTTTGTCTCAATTTATGTCCTTACAAAAATGATCATAATGACAGGATCCCAAAGTATAACTTTAGAAAAGCCAATTATGATCTCATAACTGATTGTCGAGTGCAAGCAACTCTCAACACCGGACTGCTACCATGGACACGACTGTGGCGTGGGGGGGAATGGGAGGAGGGGAGGGGATGAGGAGACGGTGGCATGGGTGATGGTATGTGGGGTTAGGGACTACGCATAGGCATTATGATTCACTGGTGATGGCATAGTGGGATCGTGTGGAATCGGAGAGAGAACTAGGACGCCGCAATGCCGAAGGAAACGGGACGCTGCAATGCCAATGGAGACAGCCGACGTCATATTCGCACGACCACCATACTGGCGGCAACTTCGAATCCGACCACCCTTCAGCTGGCTGTAATCACAGGAACACACCTAATCAGGAAGGGAGAGTAATTCCTTTAAAAGGCGCTGAGCAGCATCCGCTCCCAGCACCGACTTTGTATTGCAATAGCAATCCGGCGCCAAGTAGGAGCTGTCGTGTAGCGGAAATAAACCTGGGTAGATTCACAGTGTATCATCTCTCGTGTATTCTCTGGGTTCCAGCACCATCAGCCTAGCGGTTTAAGCTGAGACTGATGACCTCTCATCTCTTGATTGGCAAACTCTGTTCACTGGCTGCATCACTGCTGATGACCATTATAACATCTTTTTACACGAAGTCAAAAGACTCATCAAACTACATGTATCACTAATAATCCCCAAAACCAGGAAAAACAAATTACCCATAACAATAAGGAAGCTTCAGTCCAAAAAAAAAAACTCTGGCGCAAAAACAAAACTGGCTACGTAGCTAACTTCAAAAGTCACTACAAATCCTTATGCCGACAGATAAAGGCAGAATGCATCAATTATTACAGCAAAAAAGAGGAAAACCTACTACGCACAAAATCCACCCGGGCCTTCTATAATTTTGTAAACAACAAACTTAAACGCTCAAGATCCATCCCACCTCTAAAAGGGCCAAACAGGAAAGACTGTAATGATGAAACCGTTAAGGCCAACCTCTTCAACACATTCTTCGGTTCAGTCTTTGTAAAGAGCAACGGATCATGCCCCACATTTCCCAATCGTACCACAACTAATCACAATGATCTACTACATGTCGATTTCACAGAAGATGCCATTGAAAAGGCACCACACAACCTAAAACCATCTCTATCTATTGGCCCTGATGGATTATGTGCCTACTTCCTTGTCACAAGTGTTTTCAGAATTGCTCTGGCTACTTGATCATTCACAAACAGTATGGATTCAATCAAGCCATCTCCTGTTTGCAATTAACTGCAAGTCTCCCCCGCCCTAGTTAATTGCAGGTTAACTCCCCATATAAGCACGGACCTTTATGCTTGTTTTTTGGGCCTAGATGCTGTTTAGGCCTAAATGCAGGGCCAGTGCTGAAGCACCTGGATGCAGAGCCCAGAGCAGAGCTGCAGAAGGGAGGAGAACTCAGATAAGGAGTCCTGACGGCTGCTGCAGAGATAGCAGCAGAAAAGGAGCCGAAGAGCTGTGTAAAGATACTCCTACGGGGCTAGCTACAACTGTGAGTTGAGATAACTGAAAGCCTTTTGAAGTCTCCAATTTCTGCTTGCCTTTTGCTGAGTTTCAAGCATGCAAGCCAACATCTAAATTGTAGCTGCTGGACTGTTTCCCTCCCAGAAGCCTCAAGCCATGTTCACTGATTGAATTGTTTTTTCAGGTGACTTTTAGCTGTGAAGTTTACGCTTCTGCCCTTCTACTACCTCGATGATGTATCGACACCGAAGCTGCTTAATGTCATGTTAGTTTTTTATCCTATGGACTGTTTCGGTATTGTGGAGAGGAATTTAGGGAGATGGCCTGGCTTCACTTAATTAAGATAAGACTTTGTGCCTTTTTAAAGATATAATGCTTTTAAACATTTTGAAGTAAAGTATATTTTTATACAAGACTCCTCTGCCAGTTTTATTTTAGTCCTAGTGTGTTTGCTCATGAGCTGGTTCACGGTTCAGGGACAACCCTCAACCCCATCCTGTCATTCCTAAAGAAGCTCTCAACCACCATAGCAAAACCACTTAGCATAATCTACGAAATATCTTTCAGAACCAGCTCCTTACCTAACTTATGGTCACTAGCCACGGTCATCCCTATCTTCAAAAAGGGTGACCCCAGCCTAGTTGATAATTACAGACTAATCTCATTATGTTGTGTCACCTGCAAAGTCATGGAATCAATCATAAACCAATCCATTACCTTCTACTTAGAGACAAACAACCTACTCTCTAACAAGCAGTTTGGCTTCAGAAAAAAATTGTCCTGCAATCGGCATCTATTACACTGCAAAAACATATGGACTTCACCACTCGACCAGGGTAAAGCAATAGACGTAATTTATATAGACTTCTGTAAAGCCTTTGATTCAGTAGTACATGACAAACTACTTCTAAAACTAAAATCTTATGGCATTTCCGGATCCCTGCATAAGTGGATAGCAAACAGGCAACAAGTAGTCAAAATAGGGAACACGCTATCAAACCCTGCACCTGTTAACAGCGGTGTCCCCCAAGGCAGCGTTTTAGGACCCACACTCTTTATACTTTACATAAACAACCTTTGCAATCATATTATAAGCAGCTGCGTTCTCTTCGCTGATGATGTAAAACTATTCAACACCACTGACAATGTTGCTACCCTACAAAAAGTCCTTGACTATCTGTCAGAATGATCAAACAATTGGCAACTCCGAATCTCAACCATCAAATGCTCTGTCTTACACATTGGCAAAAAAAATCAAACCACAAAATACAAACTGGGCGGATACGACCTCATAGACGACCCTCACTCTGTCAAGGACCTTGGAGTACTCATCTCAAACAATCTAAGTGCCAGAGCTCACTTTAACAGCATTGCCAAAAAGGCATTAAAAGTTGTTAACCTAATCTTGCGTAGCTTCTTCTCCAGTAATATTGAACTGCAAACTAGGGCATACAAAATTTTTGCTAGACCAATTTTTGAATACAGCTCATCTGTCTGGAACCCGCACTGCATATCGAACATTAATACAATCGAACGAGTCCAGAGATATTTCACGAGAAGAGTCCTCCACTCCTCTGCTCACAACAGAATACCTTATGCCACCAGACTTGAAATTTTGGGCTTAGACAATTAGAACTTCACCATCTTCAGTCCGACCTAAGCATAGTACATAAAATTGTCTTCCACAATGTCCTACCTGTCAATGAATACTTCTTCAACCACAACAATACACGAGCACATAATAGATACAAACTTATGGTAAAACGCACCAAATTTGATTGCAGAAAATACGACTTCAGTAACAGAGTTGTTAATGCCTGGAATGCACTACCTGACTCTGTGGTTTCTTCCCCAAACCCTCAAAACTTTACCCTTAGACTATCTACTGTTGCCCTCACCCCATTCCTAAGAGGTCTTTAAGGGGCATGCATAAGCATACCAACATGCCTACCCTCCCTGTCCTAATGTTCCCTTTTATTCATATCTATTTCATGCATTCATAATTATGTTTATACTTATATCTGTTATCTAATACATGCTTGATGAAAATTAATTAATTAATTAATAAAATTAATAAAGGCATACTTAGAGCAAGGAGTCCTTCGCAAATGTACCTCCCCCTGAAACACTCCAATTTTTCCAGTTAAGAAGTCAAAGGTAGACGAGGAAGGGAACCCCATTTTTAGATTTATACACAATTTAAGGGTCATAAATAACCACGTGATACCTCGAGCCTCCGTGGTGCCAAACCCAGCCACAATAATCACTGAGGTTCCAGCCTCAGCCACACATTTTACCATCATAGACCTATGTTCTGCTTTCTTTAGCATCCCAGTAGATCAGTCATCCCAGTACTTATTTGCTTTCACCTGGGAAGATCAACAGTATACCTGGACTCGCCTGCCACAAGGCTATACAGAGTCCCCCACCTTATTCTCACAAATTTTGAAAGCAGTTGTTGTTGGTAGTCGCGAAGTCATGTCCGACCCATCGCGACCCCATGAACAATGTTCCTCCAGGCCTTCCTGTCCTCTACCATCCCCCAGAGTCCATTTCATCTCACACCGACTGCTTCAGTGACTCCATCCAGCCACCTCATTCTCTGTCGTCCCCTTCTTCTTTTGCCCTCAATTGTTCCCAGAATTAGACTCTTCTCCAGTGAGTCTTTTCTTCTCATTAGGTGGCCAAAGTATTTGAGTTTCATCTTCAGGATCTGGCCTTCTAAAGAGCAGTCAGGGTTGATCTCCTCTAGGACTGACTGGTTTGATCGCCTTGCAGTCCAAGGGACTCGCAGACCTCTCCTCTATTTCCATACCTGAAAGATCAACCTTAATTTAATACGTTGACGATCTTTTACTGGCATCTGACAATGAACAAGCATGCAAAATTGACACCCTGCACTTGCTCAGGTCCCTAGCAAAACGGGGACACGAAGCTTCCCCTTCTAAATTGCAATATCTCAAACAGGAAGTGACATACCTGGGTTACATCATTCCCTCCCCCCTCCCAATGATCACCTTGCTAACCCATTCTAGGCTTTGTGTCTCCTATGTTGTTTTGTTGAAAGAATTAGCTTGAGTTCCCATCCAGGAAAGATGAGAGTGCTGCCAAATAAAAAGAAGCCAGCTGCTGGAAAAGAAGGTTGTCTTTATTGGCGAGGACAGAAGTGACTTCAGCAACCCTTCAAGTTATGAAAGCAGGAGGGGAGAAACTGATAGAGGCAGCAGAAAAGGATCCTTGCAACTGCAAGTGTCATGCCCTAGCATATAACTTTTAGATACTGTTGTTGCTCTCTAGCGCCATCTAGTGGCCAGAAAGAGAAATACCAAGTACATTGTTTGAAGCTGACCCAACCTTTTTACCCATCAGCCCGCACTCTCAAAACAAGTGCATGCTGGGAAGCCAGACTCCATTTCCTTTACCATTTGGAGAAGGCAGAAGCACAAAGAAGAATCCATCTTAATCTGTGGTACATGGTCATCCAAGGACAAACCCACATCCCACACACAGAGCATCGCTGGTGAGGTTTAAATTACTTGTATTTATTAATTGTTATGTTCAGCAGTAACTCAATATTGCCTATCTTGTATTTGGTTCTCATTGTATGTACTGTATTCCTAGTTTCACCATATCCTGTTCTTTCAATAAAGCATTTAGATCTACGCACACAATCTGTTATTTTGGAGGATAGGTGGGTTTAGCTGCATGTTGCGCTGCACACAGACTAACATGTAGTGAGGACAAAACAGCAAGTGTGATGGCTCCTAGGAGGAGGGCTTTTAACCAATGGAGGTCTGGTAACCATGAAAAGAGACCTGAAAAATCAAAGGGAAATTTGTCATATCCAATATCTCAAGTCAGTTCCTTTATTCATCTGATATTGCTCTCTATGAGCTGGGAATTTTCTGTTAGGTTGAAGCAGCACAAGCCTTTAAATTCTTCAGTCATTTACTTGAATTTCTAATTCTCCCTGTTTATTCCTCATACTCTGTGCATTGGTGTATAGACATTTGAGTCCATTTTGATTGACCGTGTGTTTACTGTCTACATAACCTGTGTTGTGCCTGACTGCCCCTACTTTCTTGCCACCTGTTTGATTAGTGCACATGGTATGGCACTCACTATTAAATGCTTGGTTTTGCTTGACAGCAAGGTTGATAATCTTACCCGCACAAACATCTATGTTACATGCACTAATAACCCTATTAATTTTAGATTGCTGGGGACAGAAATGTTCTGTATCAATTAATTATGTCCCCGCTGTTCAGTTTAAACGTTTCTCCAGAAAATCTGTGAATTTAATGCCAAGTAACTCAGTCCCTTTCTTTGATAGATGCAAACCATCTCTTTTGTACAGTTTTTCATTGGACCAGCTGTAGACATCATGACTAATAAAACCAAAGCCTTCCCTTTTATACCACTCCTTTAGCCACACATTAAACTTCGCTACACGCTGGCCTTTCCCTTTTTGTTCCTTATATACTGGTAAAACCTCTGAAAAGATAAGCCTACAACCTATACTACTAAGTTCATACCTCAAGCTCTGGAAATCATTCTGCACAGAAAGTACATCTTTTTGGGACAGATCATTTGTGCCAAGATGTATAATAGCATCAACATCACAGTCCTTACTGGCATTCTTGACTATCTTAAAAATATGGCTTTTGTCTCTGCTGGCAGTAGCACCTGGCAGACATCTGACTTCTTTCAAAAAACCCGTATCCTTCCTAAATTGACATCCCTTACAATTGAATCGCCAACCAGAAGGTGGCTTCTCTTTTTGGATACCTTGCTCTTCTTGCATGACTGATGTGTAATACCTGATTCTCCTCCCCAAAGATGGCTGCTGAATGGTAGGGAGATTTTTCTGTCCTGCCAATGATCTGCTGATTTTGCTGCCAAAGCTGGTTCTTTGGCAGCATTGCTCCCTGAATATGAATGGGAGCACATAGGAATAGCAATATCAATAGCAGTTAGATTTATATACCACTTCACAGCACTTTACAGCCCTCTCTAAGCAGTTTACAGAGTTAGCATATTGCCCCCAACAATCTGGGCCCTCATTCTACCAACCTCGGAAAGATGGAAGGCTGAGTCAACCTTGAGCCACTCAGAATCGAACTCATGGAGTGAGCCATGAGTTAGCCTGCAGTTCTGCATTCTAACCACTGTGCCACCATTGCTCTTGGGAATGACTCAAGATGACTTTTGGACAGCTGTGGACCCCTCCAGGAAGAGGAATCATGCCATGTTTCTGGGTAGTGAAAGTGCTTGGACTTTCACATGCTTTCCCAAAGTTCAGGCCTGCATTCTTATATAAAAGCAGAAAACAGACTGAGTGGAAAAGTGATAAATTGGTTTCCCCTAAGAAGATTGAAGAAGATTGGGGAATGGATTTATCATATTTAATTGGAAAACAATTTTATCTGAACTCTTTTTGGAAGATACATCGACTTTGGAGAATGGGTTTATTATACTTAACCAGACAAGAATTGATAAGAGTTGGTATTAAAAAACAAACATGTATATTTGATCCAGGACAAATTAGTATTAACTGTTGGGATGATTTGGGATAGATAAGAAGCCATGGTAAACTTTCTATGTGTTGTATACAATAATACCTAAGACTTATATTCTCTCTTTGTTGGACTTCTAAATCATCATAGTCGACCCCCGGCTATTGGCCATCATTTACCCCCGATATTAGATGTATTCAACAGTTGAGCTCCTTGGGCTGCGAGACTCTCCCCTCTCGCAGGTTTGGCCCTCTACCCTATTGAGGGCCTACCTCGATGATGGGTCTTGGAACCCCGAGAGGTGGCATGCAGCAAAAAAGAGAGTGAGGGATTTTTTAATGAAAGCTTGTGTTAAGTTTTTAAGGGGTTTTGGGAAGGGGTAGGAAGGACCTGGGGGGGTCCAGAGAACCTCAGAGCGGCTGAGTGGGTCTAAGGGTCAAGGCGGGAGGAGAGAGGGAGGGGGTTTAGATAGGGATCCGGGGGTCGAGGTGAAGGGCTATTCCATCAAAATAATGGGTGGGAGGGGCAGATATGGCAGGCGCAGGGGGCCATATCATGTTCGGAGAGTACGCACTCGCTGCTTACGGGCAGTGGCATGCTCCGGCCCCCAAGACGCCTCCTGTATTCCAGGTTGTGCAGAGTCTCAGGGCCCAAACCTTTGGCTGTTGTTGTTTAATGTCAGGTCTGCGACTAATAAAGCCCCCCTCATCCATGATTTAGTTCAGGAGGGTGGTGCGGACCTGGCAGGGATCATGGAGACCCAGTTGGGCCACGAGGGGGGGTTCCCCTCGTGGAGATGTGCCCACCAGGCTTCCGTGCATTTCATCAGCCGAGGGCCCAGGGGAGGGGTGGGGGGTAGCGGTGATTATTTTAAAAAGTCTTAGTCCAAGGGAGGCCACTGTTCCTCAGATAGCCAGTTGTGAATCCCTCCTTGTGAAGTGGGGTCATGGGGTGCAGATGGGTTTATTGACTGCGTACCTGGCTTCCTGCCACGTGGCAGCAGCCCTGCCTGAGCTGCTCGATGTAATAGCCAGGGTGGCAGTGGATACCCCCAGGCTTTTGGTCATGGGAGATTTCAACCTGCCATCCATCGTTGAAATGTCAGAAGCAGCTCGGGAGTTAATGGCTTCTATGATGGCCATGGACCTGACCCAGTTAGTTCATGACCCCACCCACACCGGGGGACACACGCTGGACTTGATTTTTGTTTCTGGTCAGTGGTTGAATGATCTTACAATAGGGGATCTAGTCATTAAGCCCTAATGGACAGATCATTCGCTCCTTCAGCTAGACTTTCGAACCGCTTCCCCTCGTCGCAGGGAGATGGAACCGACCAGGTGGTTCCGTCCCAGACGCCTGATGGACCCCGAGAGGTTCCTGACGGAGCTTGGGCCATTCCCAGAGACTCTGACTCACGACTCGGCTGAGGAACTGGTGGCCGCCTGGGATAGGGCGGCCGCTGGAGCCTTGGACCGTGTCGCGCCTTTGCGGCCTCTGACCCGGTGCTGATCTCGACCAGCTCCTTGGTTCTCCAAGGAGCTGAGGGAGATGAAGCACCAGAAAAGATGCCTAGAGAGCGATTGCAGGTCCAGCCGCACTGAATCTGACCGGACACTGGTGAGGTCTTATATCAAGACCTACCTAGTGGCGATAAGAGTGGCGAAATCTAACTATTTTTCCACTCTTATTGCATCTGCAGAGAACCGCCCAGCCACCCTGTTTAGGGTGACCCGCTCTCTCCTACGGGTGGGAGCGAGGGAGGATCCCTTGCAGGGTAGAGCTGAGGATTTTGGACAATTCCTGCATGATAAAATTGCTCAGATTCGGACCGGCCTGGACTCCGATTGGATAGCCTTGGACGGGATGACGGAGGTGAGTCTTGAGAGTGTCACCTGGGAAGAGTTTGACCATGTGACTCCTGAGGACGTGGACAGGATTTTGGGGAGGCTTAACGCCACCACATGTTTACTGGACCCATGTCCCTCCTGGTTGGTGCTGGCCTCCCGGGAGGTTACACGAGGCTGGTTTCAGGAGATTACCAATGCCTCATTTAGCGAGGGTGTCTTCCCATCTGCCCTGAAAGAGGCGGTGGTGAGGCCCCTCCTCAAGAAGCCGTCCCTGGACCCGGCTGTATTAGCTAACTATCGTCCTGTCTCCAACCTCTGCTTTGCGGCGAAGGTTGTTGAGAGTGTGGTGGCGGGACAACTTCCTCGATTCCTGGATGAAGCTGTCTAGATCTGTGCCAGTCGGGCTTCAGGGCGGGTTACAGCACAGAAACAGCATTGATCGCATTGGTTGATGATCTCTGGAGGGCTCGGGACAGGGGTTGCTCCTCTGTCCTGGTCCTCCTAGATCTCTCAGCGGCTTTTGATACCATCAATCATGGTATCATGCTGCAATGGCTAGAGGGGGTGGGAGTGGGGGGCACCGTGTTACGGTGGTTCTCCTCCTTCCTCTCTGACCGTACGCAGTTTGTGTTGACGGGGGGCAGCGGTCGACCTCGAGGTTCCTCACTTGTGGGGTGCCGCAAGGGTCGGTCCTCTCGCCCCTTCTGTTCAACATTTATGTGAAGCCGCTGGGTGAGATCATCCATGGCTTTGGGGTGAAGTGTCAACTGTATGCCGATGACACGCAGTTGTACATTTCAACCCCAGACCACTCCAATGATGCCCTTGACGTGATGTCCCGCTGCCTGGAGGCTGTGCGGATCTGGATGGGGAGGAACAGGCTCAGACTCAACCCCTCCAAGACTCAGTGGCTGTGGCTTCCGATGGCCCGATATAGTCAGCTGACACCAGCTGGCTATTGGGGATGAGATCTTACCCCCGTCAGAGAGGGCTCGCAACTTGGGTGTCCTCCTGGACTCACAGCTGTCTTTAGAGGATCATATGACGGCCGTGGCCAGGGGGGCTTTTTATCAGGTTCGCCTGATCTCCCAGTTGCACCCCTTTCTGGATCGGGACGCCCTGCACACAGTCACTCACGCCCTCGTCACTTCCCGCCTGGACTATTGTAATGCTCTCTACATGGGGCTCCCCTTGAGGAGCACCCAGAGGC
The DNA here is from genome assembly GCA_012654045.1 of Ptyas mucosa. Lineage (NCBI taxonomy): Eukaryota > Metazoa > Chordata > Lepidosauria > Squamata > Colubridae > Ptyas > Ptyas mucosa. Next base: position 20,596 of record WNWU01012085.1, read on the forward strand.
TCTAGCTGGTCCAGAATGCAGCCACACGAGTAATAATGGAGACGACTCGTTGCTCCCATGTAACACCCTTCTTCTGCAAGCTGCACTGGCTCCCAGTGGCCTTCTGGGTGCGCTTCAAGGTGTTGGTTACCATCTTTAAAGTGCTCCATGGCTTAGGACCGTGTTGGCGAACCTATGGCACGCGTGCCGGAAGTGGCACACAGAGCCATTTCTCCGGGCACGCGGAACCATCGCCTGTTGTTCTTCCGGGTTCTAGTACAGCGGTCATCTTGTTTTCATGTGCACGGGCATGGTGGAAATTGGAACAGCAGCCGCCCATTGCACATGCGCACTCCAGGAAAATGATCTTCCTGTTTCCAGAGTGCGCATGCGCACCGGCCAGCTGGTCTGATTTCTGGCGCGCATGTGCACACAAAGACCGGCAATTGGCGCGCGTGCCAAAAGATGCAGAGAGGGAATCCCGGCGGTCACTTCCTAAGGCAGCAGAGCAAGGTAAGCCAGGGATTCCCTCCCTCCCTCCCCACGCCAGCTACTTGCGCAGTCCCGACCACTGGTGGACCAGAAGCTTTTTGCCCATGCTGCTCCCCCAGTCAGAACGGGGTGCGGGGAAACACGCGAGGAGGCCGCGGTTGCCGCCTTTTCCAGTTGGCGGGTGGCTGAGGCTTGTGATCACGCCTAGACTACTTAGGTTTCTGAATATCAAATGAGGGGGTAG
>WNWU01012085.1:36310-59144 GCA_012654045.1 Ptyas mucosa
CTACCCCCTCATTTGATATTCAGAAACCTAAGTAGTCTAGGCGTGATTGGTGGAACTCGCATTTTGTCAGTTTGGCATACAGGTTCGCCTTCAGCAGTTTCTCCAATACTTGGCGGACGAGGGGTATGTGTTCTTCTAAGGTTTCCGTGTAAATGAGAATATTGTCCAGGTAGACAAGAACCCCTTTGTAGAGGTGCTCTTGTAGGACTTCATTTATCAGTTGCATGAACACCGCCGGGGCTCCTTGCAGTCCAAAAGGCATCACCTTAAATTGGAAACTTCCTAGGGGGCAGTTGAATGCTGTTTTCCACTCATCTCCTTCCTTGATGCGTATTCAGTAGTAGGCTTCTCAGAGGTCTAATTTGGTGAAGACTTTTCCTTTGGCCAGGTGGGACAGCATGTCCTTCATAAGGTGAAGGGGATATAAGTTGTGCACGCAGATGGCGTTTATGCCCCTGAAGTCCACCAGTAGACACATAGAGCCGTCTTTTTTCTCTTTGAAAAGGACCGGTGCCGCAACCCGTGGTTTGGCTGGCTCAATGAAACCCCTTTGTAGGTTCTTGTCTATTCCGCATTTCTTGCATCTCGCGGGGCGTCATGGCATATAGCTTAGGTTTTGGTAATTTCGCTCTGGGGATGATCTCGATGGCGCAATCGGCGTCATGGTGGGGCGGTAGAACGTCGCAGTCGGCTTCGCTAAACACCTCTGCAAGGTCTTGGTACTCCTCTGGAATCTGTTCTTTATCGTGGGAGCTGTTGGATGCAGCCCCCAGTTGCTCTGTCGTATCCTCAGGGAGGGGCCCTTGCATTGGCACCTTCTTTCTTTGCCGCGGTGGGAAAGATCGGGGCTTCTGCATGGGGACCATCTCCCCTGGTTGGAGCGGTAGGGGTTGGGGGCCCTTTGAAATTCTCAGCCTGCGGGTCCCTTCTTGCCACCAAATGATTGGGCCCCACTTGTCTAGCCATGAGAGTCCTAGTATGACTGGGTCCGTCATTTTGGGGGCGATTATAAATTGGATCTTTTCCCAGTGGTCTGCTAGCTCCAGCCTCACTGGCTCGGTCAGATGTGTGGCGTAAGTCCCCCCCACTAGGGATCCATCGACTTGTTCAAATCGGATTGGGTGGTTAAGTTTTTTGGCACGGATCCCCAATTTTAGGACTGTGGGTAGGTTAATCAGGCACCTCGTGCAGCCTGAGTCTATTAGGGCTTGGAAAGTCCCTTGGGTCCCTGTCTTTGGGGCTGTTAGGCGTATAGGGAAAAGAAAAGGATGGATGGGTCCACTCACCATTGGGTCATCTTCACCCTCCTCCTCGCTGTCATATGACTCGGGGGATTGGTTTCCCTCATCTGGGGTCCCTCTGGCTTCGGACAGGTGGGCGAAGGCCTCTGGACCCTGGGGGGTTTTCCTTGGTATGTTGACGGTGCGCTTGGGTCCTCGTTCTGGGCGTGCCCTGGGTGGTGGGTCTTGTCTCGGTCTCGGGGTTCCACACGCTGCTGCCAGGTGACCGATCCCCCCGCACCTGTAGCACCTCAGCAGGCTCCGTGGGACGACTGGTCTCTGGGCGAGCTGTGGTGTCGCGGTTCCTCGTCTGTCAGGTAGTCTCCGGTCAGGTTGGCCTCCCTCCCTGCTACCTGGCTGTTTCGGCATGTCGTTGGCACACAACCCCCTGTCGACTCTTATTGCTACTCAGAACCAATCGGAGAGTCGGTTTGGAACATCTCGATAAGCGATCACTTGGCCAATTCGCTTATCCAAGCTCGTCCTAAAAAAGTACACCAGTAGCCGCTCGGGTAGGGGAGGTAGAGTCCCAATGACTCTCCTGAATTCACGGATATGCTCTCTGATAGGCTTCCCCTTCTGCATCAGGTTTCTGAGCTCGTCTTCTACATAGGGGTCCTCCTCTGCCTCTTCGAACTGGGCTCGTAGCAGTTGCAAGAACCCATCAGTGTCGCGCAGTTGGGGGGCCCTGTTCTTGTATAGGGCTGCTGACCACGTCCTTGCTTCCCCCTCCAGACCCTCTGCAATGGCACTGACCAGGGCTCTGGGAGATGGGTAGAGGTGCCCATAACTTTCTATGTAGATTTCAGCTGTGTCGAGGAATTGTGCCAGTTGGTCTGGGTCGCCATCGAACTTCCCTCTAAAGCGGGGTGGTGGGCCCTCCCTCGCTGCTGTATCTTCCCAGTGCAGGGCTCTGTAAGCCTGCTCTTGGTGCCAATAATCTTCTTCTTCCCCTCTCAGTTTAGGGTAGGGGGGTGGTATTCGGTCCGGGCGGCTTTGTTTGCTTTGCAAGGGAGGGACCCATGGATGAAGCTTTGGGCTTCCCCTCCTTCCGCCATGGGGGGGAAGGGCTGTGCCTCCGCCTAGGGTGTCTTGATTGAGCAGGCTCGGCTGGTCCCCCCCTCTCCTTTGGCCTGCATGATGGCTTCTCCTCCTCCAGAAGGATGGCACGGTCAAACTTCTCCTTCAATTCATCTATGGGGGCCGGGAGTGGCTTCCCTGAAACTTCTTTGTGTCTGGCTTGCTGCCAATCCAGTAGCCAATCCACCCTCCCCAACTCGCTTAGGGGTTTCCCCTTTCCCTGGACATTTGGGAAGGGAAATTTGGCCTCCGCAGCTTTTGGCAAGGGGCCCGTGTACTTATCTCTCTTCTCCTTGGCTTGTGTCCCGGTCCGAGCTGGGCTATCCTGCGGCTTCGTTGGGGGAGGGAGGAGATGAAGCCCCGAGGTATCCAAGCTGGCTGGAGTCAGGACTGGCTCTCCTCCAGTTGCTTGAAGTAAACTTTCCTGGGATAAACGGCTTCCCGCCATGGCGTCTGGACTGTTTCTCCACTCACTCCAAATATCTGGAGGGGAGGTGGAAGCTTTGAAGTCAGCCAGCCTGGCTTGGAAAGGATTTTGGCTGTCTGTCAGGTTTCGACGTAATCTCAAATAAATTTCATTCTCAAACACAAAGTCTTTGATGAATCTCTCATTTATCGAAGAATTTACGATCTGACCTGAACTCATGCAGCCAAAACTGATTCTCTGAAACCAACCCTTCCCTTTCTGCTTCTCAAAATCTCAATGCCCGTTGGCCATCTTCCAAGTCAGTCTCTTCTGCCAACTACTTCAGATCACAGGAATGTCCCCCTCCCCCATCACCTGGGTTACCCTATCTACTAAGGGGGAGAAGAACACTAGATCAAATGCCAAGCTACTAAAACTTCAAACTGCTTCTGCTAGCTATTTTTTTTTCTTTTCTCTTGGATCTTCATGGCAGCGATGAAAATAGAACAAGTTAGATCGCTGACAGGATAAACATTCGTACCATTGCTTCCCAGATTGTTTCAATCCATATAGGCTTTTATTCAAAAGCCATGTGTTACCTTCTATTGAATGTATTCCTGGGGGTGCTTTAACATAGATCTTTTTATCTAGTTTGGCGTGCAAATACGTAGTCTGAACGTTGAATTGGTACACATCTAGTTTTAAAATTGAAGCAATTACTAATGTGCACTTTACACTTTCTGCTCTGACAGTAGGTGAGTAAGTTTCCATATAATCTTCTGGATATTTTTGGGCGAATCCCTGGGCTACTAATCTAGCTTTATAAAGTGTTTTATTGTCATCTAGGGTTTTTATTTTGAATATCCATTTAGTTCCAATTGGGTATTTATCCTTAGGTACTTCTGATGGAGTGTATACACCTAGCTCTTTTAAGCTATTCATTTCCTTCCTCATAGCTAGTTCCCACTTAGTTCTTTCTTCATGTGGTAACTTTACTACCTCATCATATGAGTTGGGAGTGGATTTTTCTGTGTGTATGGACATGATGAAATCACTAAATTTGCTGGGTTTTTTATTCCTATTCATCCTAATTGGTCTATCTGGTGGGATGTTAGATTCATGTAGGTACCTTGCTTCTTTTTCAGAGAGTGTATCTAATTTTAATGATGGGTGATTCTCTTTCCACTCTTTAATGCTAACCTCTTGATGTTTGGGTTTGATTATTTGGTGTTCATTGCTTTCTTTCCTATCTGAACTTTGTTGGCTGTTTGATGTGTATGGTGCGTGAATTATTTCGTTCAGATGTATTCTTGACCAATTAGAGTGTTCATGGAAAATAGCTGACCTGGATATTATAAAATTATTTTGATTATCAATGAATCTGTACCCTTTGGTACCAGGTTCATACCCCATAAATCTGAGTCTCCTGGATACCTTATCTCCCTTTTTTCTTAGTTGTTTAGGTATATGGACGTCAGCCGTGACCCCGAAAATGTGTAGGTGAGATATATTAGGTTTCTTTTTGTACATTAGTTCATAAGGGGTTGAATTTATTGCACTAGACCACAACCTGTTGATCGTATAATTGGAATACAGGAGGGCCTCTGACCAAAAGGATTTCCCTAGTTCCGCATCCTCTAAGATGCACCTCATCATTGTCTGTAGTGATCCGTTTTTCCCTTCTACAATACCGTTCTGAAAGGCTGAAAACGGAGAAGATGTGTAGTGTATTATCCCGTGTTCTCTAAGCCATTTGGAGAAATCCTTAGATAGAAATTTTGAACCTCTGTCAGTCATTATTTGTTTTATTTTTGTATTATGTTGGACTTCTACTCTTTTGTAAAATTCTCTGAATTTATGGTAAACTTCACTTTTGTGTTTGATGGTATATACGAATCCATAGCGACTGTAGTCGTCTACAATAGTTAGGAAAAACCTTTTTTTATACTTTATGGAAGACCTAAAGGGTCCCACTAAATCCATATGAACCAATTTGAAAATAGAATCAGTAGTGCGTACTGATTTCTTTGGCTTTGGTTTTGTTTTCAGTTTGGAACATTTACAAATTGAGCACTCAAGGTAATTTTCACAATTTTTTAATTTTAGACCATCAGTGTATTCTTTCATCTTTTGTACTGTGGGGAAGCTAATGTGTCCTAATTTCCTGTGCAGAAGATGTGCACAGTCATCATGCAGTAGTTTTCCTATTGTGGGCTTGCTACCCTGTGTTCCTAGTTGATTGTTTGTTTCTATATCATTATTATTTGTGGATGTTTGTTCTGGTACTGTAAGCGAGTTGGTACTTAAATGGTTAATGTTGTTAGTATTGAGGTATGGTAGACCATCGATAATGGTGACCCTTCCTATGCTCTTTCCGTTTCTGGTCATGTAAATTTGCCCTGCCTTGATTTTAATTTCTATGTCTATGTCCTGACTTAGTCGTATGGCAGCTAATATGTTGTATGGGATTTCTGGCATGAGTAGGACCCCCTCTATTTTTCCAATTTCTGCTAAGATTATGTTTCCTTTCCCTGTCACTTTGACATTAGTTTGATTAGCCACTTTGATCATGAAATTTTCTTTGGTAAATGATGATAGCAAATTGACCTTGTATGTGGTGTGATTGGTTGCACCTGAATCAATTAGCCAAATATTTTCCCTTTTGAGATGTTTATTTGAGTATCCCTGTTTTGTGAGTCCGTAAAGCGAGCCTGAATGTCTCTCTCTGGAATTATCTCTATGGTCTTTTCTATTGTTGGGGTTAGGAGAGTCCCTGCGCTTAAATCTGCGTTCTGGTGAATGTCTGTATCTGTATTCTGGTTTATCCCTATGTTGGTTGTGTTCCTTGCTTCGAATAATTTTGGGACAGTCTCTTTTGTAGTGACTTTTGGAGCCACATATGTAACATTCAGGTGGATAGCTATATCTGTCTGAGGGGCCTAATTTTCTATCTGTTTTGTGCTCTCTGCGGGACATATAACGATCCTTCCTTAAATTGTCTTCAGCAATCAGTTTCTTTGTGAGACTTTTTATGGATAAGTATTCCATGCTAAGGCTATCTAACTGTGATATGAAATTATCCCAGCTTTGGTCCAAAGAGTTAATAATTATGCTCTTCATACTTTCATCTGTTATGTTCTCACCTCTTTGAATTAATTCTGCCCTAGTAGCATTAAGTGTGAGTAAATGTTCGCTCATAGATATTCCTGTTTTGAGTTTGGCTGAATGGAACTCCCTGGAGATTCTAGTGGTGGTTGCCCTACTTCTGCTGTAGAATAAATTAAACAATTTTTGTATTAATTCTGGTACAGTTAGATGGTGACTTAAGCTAGGGTAAATACAAGGAGATATGCTGGCAATTAGTAAATAGAAAGCCCTGTGGTGTAGACAGTCTATTTCAAAGGACCAGGGTTTTTCTGGTGGGTTAGTAATCAGAAATAAAATGTTCTGTTTTAAGAAAATGACTTGCAGCTGTTGGTTCCATTCTAACAAGTTAGTTCCATCTAGTTTCAGTCTAGGAAAGTCTATGGGTAAATTTCCAGTGTTGTGTGATATGTTACTTACAGGCAGGCGCTGTCCATGGTTTAGTATGTGAGGGAACTCACAATATGGTACTGGTATGCTTTTTGGTAGTCTGTATTGATTTGCTTCTATGTTTCTGTCTTCTTTCATAGGTGGTCAGGTCTGCGCATGCTCAGCTCTCATTTGTACTCTGCAGTCGTTGGGGAAGGAGCTTGCTGCCGGAGCTCCTAGGTGAATGCCCCACTCGCCTGGGTAGAGTCTCGGTTCTGGCTTGGGGGTCCTTGGAAGATCGGAGAAGGCCTGGATCATCACGCGGGTCGCCTGGGCGTCCTCCTGAATTGTCACGTGGTTTGGAGGGCCTGCGGCTGCAGGATGAATACCCGGGAAGTCTGGTCTCGTGTCCGGTCGGTCGATCGGGGGTGGATGGAAGATGTTGCTTGTCGCTGGATCGGGGTGTCCCATTAGTGTCTGTTGGATCAGTAAGTAATCTATTTGTCCTTTGGGGATCGGTGCGGGCACCGTCTGTGGTATGTGGGTGCACCAGGGATGTAGTGCCGGCATTGAGACTTTGGTGGTGTTGTCGGTGTCTCTCGAGTAGGCTTCGGCTGGGTCTCCCTGTGTATTTTTAGTTCTTTCAGTGATTTTGGGAATGTTTGGAGGCATATTGTTGAATTTTAGATTTTGGCCGAAAGCTGCGGTTAGGGTTTGCATGGCCTTCTCGATCTCGTCTTTGTTGGGTGGCCCTTCGGGGGGGTCATAGTCTTCTTCCCTGTATTGTTCAATGTATTCGGGTATGCTTGCTCGAGAGTAGGCCTCTTTTCCCGCCTCAGTGTTTGAATTTAGATTCCCCCTCGGTGATTGGTCAGCCATTTTGGTCCAAGATGGCCACCACAAAAAAGGCGCGAAGAATGTTTCGGCCTTTTCGGTGGGGGTTAAGCAAATGGATGAATCTCTTACCGGGCTGATGTCTGCTTGTTCTTGTTCTGGTTCTGGTTCGTTGGCCTTGGTCGCTGCTCCACAGTCTTTGATCAGGTCTTGGAGTTTCGTGATCAGGTCTTGTTCGCCCGAAGTGTTTTTTATTATTTCTAGTAGGTTTTTTCTGAGGTCATCTTCCTTGCTCGGGGTGACTTCTGTGTGGGTTTCTTCTTCGTCCCCTTTCGTCGGAGTTTCTTTCAGGGTGCTGCACTCGGGTGATTATTGGGCTGCCATCTTCTGTGCAAAAGCCCGGGTAACTGTTCTTTTTCTTTTAGGTTTCTGCTGTTCGTTGTTCTCAGACATATCTGGATGTAATTGGGCTAAAAACCATCCTCTGCTACCATATTTGTTAGAATACGAGGATCTAGCCCAATAATTACTCAGAGTCCTTAATATATCTTATAATGTATATTTATTCATATCTGATCTCTTGCAGGAGGAACAGAGGAAGAGCGTAGAACCTTGTGTGTCTCACTATATATACCAAAGAGGCGTGGTTAGAGGTAAGTGGGAGTGGTAATGGTGATGACAAGATGGGAGTTAACTATAACAATATACAACAACAAATATTAGGCATTTACATATATACATGACAGGTACAATGGTTCTGAGATAACATCTGCCAGCTCCTTCAGAACTCTGGGATGTAATCCATCATGCCCTGGTGATTTATATTCATCAAGATCAGATATATGTTCCCTAACCATTTTCTTGCTTATTTTAATTTTTATTTCTAGTCTGTCTTTTACAGTTATGTTTTTGGTAGGTTGGGCTATAGTTTCTTTTTGTGTGAGGACTGATGCAAAGAATGAGTTAAGCAGCTCTGCTTTCTCTCTACTGCCTGTTACTTCCTTGCCATCTTCTCTGTTTAGTGGACTAACTGTTTCCTTGACTTTTTCCTTGTTATTTATACGTTGAAAGAAACTTTTTAAAATTATCTTCGACTTTTTTTGCAAGTCTTTGTTCATTCTGAGCTTTTGCTGACTTCATCTTTGGAGATTTGGGCTATCTGTTGATATTCTGCCTTAGTTATGTGTCTCTCTTTCCATTTTTTGTACTTATCCTTTTTGTCTTTTGGTTTATCAGAGAGATCTTTGTGCAACCATGCTGGTTTTATTTTATTTTAATTTTTAAGAAATTTTTAAATATGTAATGATCTAAGAGGAAAAAAAAATAATGGAAAAAGAGACAGAAATTTAAAACAAGGAAGATAGTGATGAATTTTTCAAGACAGAGAACAAAGAGTCAAGAACTTTTGTAAACTATTGAAAACCAGCACTTTGTAACAGAAAATTTTCAATTTTTAACAAACAAAAAAATCATGGAGATAGAGACTGACATTATAGTGACTTGCAAAATATGTCATATATTTGAGCTTATGCCCACAGAAGACCCAAACTACATATGTATCAAATGTAAATTATATGAATTACTAGAAGAAAAAGTTAAGGGTATAAGCAACTCTAGCCAGTCTGAAACTCAACGTACAAAGCGAGAATCCCCAACCTAAACAAGACTACACCAAAATTAAACACAATAGGGAGCAAATAGCTTCTTAAAAAATGACCCCATATATGAACAAAAAGAAGAAAACTGATACACCCAAATTGAACACAATAGGGAACAAACAGCTTCTGAAAAAAAATGACCCTATATATGAACCTAAAGAGGAAGACTGATGGAAACATGTCACTTTTAGAAGAAAACAGCAACCAAGAGCAAAGCCCCTAGTATCTACCCTAGTATCCAGTGAAGGCCCTCTGGAACTGAACAATTGCTTTCATAGCCTCCCCCTGGAAGAAAATCTGAAGACACCTATAAAACAGCAGTCATCAATAGTTTTTTTTAAAAAGGAGACAGAACCCAGCATTCCTGTGACAGGAAGAATAGTATCCCAGACTTCCCTAGGAAAAAAAATGGTGAATATTGGTGATAGGAGATTCAATTATTTGGGGAACAGAAACTATAGTCTGCAGACCAAACAGTGAATCTAGGGAGGTATGTTGTCTCCCTGGAGCAAAAATCAAAGATGTAACTGAGAACCTTACTAAAATAACCAACCCCACGGATTACTACCCATTTCTTCTCCTACACATAGGGACCAATGACACAACAATGAATCTGAAAACAATAACAAGAGATTACAAACAGCTAGGGAAGAAAGTTAAAGAAATAGGAACTGGACTTCCGGTGGCGCCGCAGGCTTCGATGGCAGCTCTCCTTGGAGCGCCAGCCCCGTGGTCTCGTTAAAGCCGCTAGAACAGCGAAGACCAGCTGTCTAGTGGCTTGGAAATTTTCCCCTCAGGAAAAGAGGGGGAAGAGAGCAGCCAGGCTTGGGTAGGGCTCCCCAAGAGCCCCAGGAACAATTCTGGGGGCTTGAAGGGTTAGAGCTCCCTAAAAGCCTGACAATAAGCTCCGGACCCGGGACGCTTCTGCTTTAAGCAGAACAAGATGCCGTGACCACTCCTGCAACAATTTTGCAACATATTGGATACAATAGCAGGCAGAGCGAAGCCAGGAGGGACTCTAATTTCAAGTACTAAACTTTAACTCCTGTGTATTTACAACTTCCTTCTTAAGTGCTAAGTGAAGAAAGTGAAAGGAAATGGTGCCGAGCCTTGATTGGGCGTGGTAGTGAAACTTAACTTCAAAGCATTCTACAGCGCTGATAGTTTGTGGGGATAATAACTGGAATTTGCTTTAAAGAAAGAAGAGTTAAATTGGACTGCAGGCAAACTGAAAACTAATTGGAAATTTAAATTGATTTAATGGACTTACTGTTCTGGCTGGTGAAAAAGATTTAAATTGAAATTTTTGGTCTGAAAAATGGCTTCTAAACAAATAAAGACTGTTGTGCCTAAAAGTGCAGGCAGTTTATTAGTAACTAGAGATTTAATATGGAGGGATATAGAGTTGAAAGAATTAAGGGAAATAGGTGATCATATAGAAACATATTGGTTTAAAAAGGATATTTTAAAAAATTGCTAGGAGGATTCAAAATCCCTTTTTTAAAAAATTTAGAATTATGGAATAAATGGAGATACTGGCTAATGTCAGGAATTTCTCCTTTAACACCAGTGGTGGAAATGGAGAAATTCCCTAAGATTGAACTGCCCCTATTGCCGCTACGGCTGCCGCCTCTCCCGCCGCTACGGCTGCCGCCTTCCTCGCCACATCGTCCCGTCCCCCCCCCAGGTATAGCGAGCCCCAGAACAGGGCTCGACACCGTCTCTGACAACTGAAGGACTTTGAATCAGCATAATGGAAGCCCGAAGATGCATAAAGGAAACAATATGCATCAGAAGATGCCTCATGCTTGCTGTATGGACTATAACTGTGTTATTGTTTATTATTTGCTTTGATCATCCCTTTTCAAAATTTAATTTCTGTTGTTAATTTATCATTTGTTGCCATACTCCAAATTTCATTATACCACTCATTTCTTTGAATATCCCAATTTCATCCCCAATATTTAGCCATCACTAATCAAGCTGACATTATCAAATTTACAATCAATTCCTTTTTAGTTTCATTTATATCCATTATGATGACCAGACATGCTACTCCAGCGCCGGAGCCGGATGGTGGTTACCGACGGGCGTGGCAGCCGGATGATTTGGGGTGGGGCCCAAAGGCTTAAAAGCAGTGCTGGAAGGCGGATGCTCCCAGTGCTGACTTTACATGGACTTTGATTAAGCCATCTCGCTGCATTCTGAGGCATTAGCCTGTTTATGGGAAGTAAAACCAGAGTATTGCTGCATGTGTGTCTTGGCTTGGTTTGTTCCTGCCAGGTCCAACCTAGACAGGCTGAGAGAAAGTCAGCGCTCCCTACTTTTTTCTTTTCCTTTTGTTTCTCCTTCGGTTCTTGGTGGGGGTTGCTTGCTCAGGTGATGGCAGAAGGAACAACGCCAGCAGTACTGGAGGTGTAGGCCGCAGTGCAGGAGGAAGACCCAGCCCCAGAGGTACCGGAGGAGAGCGCCCAACCGGCTGTGAGGCCAAAGGTGCAGGAGGCTCATGTCGGGGTGCAGCCGTTGGACACCCAAGTGGGCTCAGGGACTGGACATGGAGAGTGGTGGCATAGTTCTGTTGTCACAGGAACTTCTGGGCCAAGAATCCCAATGCCTCCTTGCATAGGTGCCCCATTGCACGCATGGCACGAGACGCCTAACAGGGGACGAAGATGGCAAGTGGAGTTACTCCACTGCCCCTGGCAGCAGCACTATGGACATGCTGCAGGAGCGGTTTGGGGAGGCCAGTTCCCAGGATGCTCCATCTTGGCAGCCGTGGGAGACAGGAGTGAAGCAGGTGGCAACATGGCAAGCGTGAAGGCCAGGACCCCAGGCAGAGACCCGATTCCATCTGGCCAGCCCGAAGTTGTGCATCAACCACGGCGCCAGGCACTCGCAGGGCACTGGGGACAGAGGTCCTCGTTGGATGACCTCATGTGGCACCCAGAACGGCCAACGCACAGTGTTTCCACATCAGGAGATGCTGGGTTGCAGGGCCAGAGGCCCTTCCCAGGATGTCAACAGCCAGTCCGTCACACACCAGTTTTGGACCAACACCCCATGGGGCCAGGACCCATGGGGCCACCAGGTTGTTGGCCCCAGCAGGTGGCATGGGGCCCCAGGTGTTGTGGCCTGCCAGTGGCCTGTGCGGATTGTTGCTGATCCGGACGACAAGGAGGCTGGTGTGGTGTCACGCCAGCAGCCTGTGCAGCCGGCGCTTGAGTCGGACAGCGAGGAGGCTGAAGAAGATGTGGTGCCAGAGGCAGGGATTCAGCCAGGGCCTTCAGAACCTCCAGAGGCTCCTTTAAGTGAAGAGGATGAAGTGGAGGAGCCTCTTCTCAATGCATGAGCACACAGAGCTGCCAAAAGGCAGGAGTGGTTACTCAGGAGGAGGTCTCCTTGAGAGTAAGGCTGGGGGCTAATTGGCCACTCCCTTAGCCTGTTTAAGTTTGCACACAGCTTGTAAAAAGCTGCAGGAAACAACGTGTGTTCGTCCGTTCATTCGCTGATCATTGAGTTTGAATTTTCTCTGCAAACCTGGCTTCTGGGCTTTCTGCCAACTCTAGTAAGACTCTATCTTATCTGTGGAATTTCTGGCAGGTTGTTAAGAACGTTTTATTAACAGCCTGCATTTGCAAAAGACTGTGTTTCGAAGTAAACTGAGTTTTGTTCGAATTTTGTGTGTGTTACATTCTTTGGGATCCGTAGCTGGGGCAGAACACCAGGTGGCATGGGAACCCCAAGAGGGTTCCCATGCCACTTGGGTGACCTTGTTCCTCAGCCAGGCCATAAGCCACCTTATGAGGCTGGGTCCCAGACACAACAAGCAGAGGGGGAGATTATGTCCCTGAAGCAACGCGTCTGGCCAGCAAGGGAATATGTCTGTGAGTTCCACTGGGTTGCTGGTAGGCCTCAGATGTGGCCGGAGTGCTTATTGGTCCACCAGTTCCGGGTGGGGCTGGACCATGACATCCGCCAAGCCTGTGTGTACTGGGGCCTTTCGCACCAATTGCAAGACTGGTTCCGGGCGGCTGTCGAACTGGACACTGGGTTATGAGAGTTCCGGCCACTGGGGGATGTGGGCCCTGGGTCCCAGAATCCCGTGGAGAGGCTGATGGCAACAGGTGGAGTGAGGCCCAGCACCATCCTTCCAGGCTCCGCGAGGCAGCTCAGTCAGCAATTGCTGTGCTGTTTTCACTGGGCAGCGGAGTGAACAGTTCTGGGGCCGCAGCCATCAAAATCACTGTCACCAGCCGGTACCCCCGGGAAAACCACAGGCCGTCCACAACAGACTCCTGAACGATCCCAGAGAGTGGTGCAGACGACACCGGTGAACAACCAACAAATGGGCTTGGAGGAAGGGGGATCTCCGGCGACAGCGAGGGTCCCACTAGTGTCCTACAACAGTGAGGACGACAGGATGGAGGACCCGATGGTAAGCGACCCCATCCAGCCGTTCGTCATCCTGATCACTATAAGAAGGCCTCAGGCAGACAAGGGGGCCCGATATGGTGCCTTGATTGACTCTGGGTGTACCCGGTGTCTTGATTGTCTCTGGGTGTACCCAGTGTCTCATAAACCAGACTGTGGTGAGCGAGCTAGGGATACGGGTACTAAGGATGGCCAAACCCATTAGGTTTGAGCAAGTGGACCTCTTGGTGCTTGGGGAGGCCCCGGCTACACATATCATGGAGCTGATAAGATTGGAGATAGGTGAGCATTGGGAACTCATCAGATTCATCGTGGTAGCAATGATGAACGAGTCCCTGATACTCGGGCTAGCATGGCTGGACAAGTGGGGACCCACAATATGGTGAGAGCAGGGTTTCCATAAGTTGAGGATAGCGACCGGGCCTGACCCACCACCGCAGGCACTGTCTGGGATGGTTGTTGACCCAGAGAGGAGTAGATGCCAAACCTTGGAGGGTCCCGCCTTTCCCCAGGTCTACACAGACCTGGCAGAGGTGTTTAGCGAGGCAGAATGTAAGGTGCTACCCCCCCCACCTCCCCACGGACTGCGCCATTGAACTGGTACCTGGAGCAAAACTACCTAAACCATGGATGTACTTGATGATGCCAAAGGAGATGGAAGAGTTAAGGTGGTACATTGACAAAAACCTGGCTAGGGGGTTTATCCAACTGAGTCGGTCAGGTGTGGCAGCACCTGTATTGTTCTGGGACAAGAAGAACGGGTCTTTATGCTTATGCATTGACTTCCGAGGCCTGAATGGAGTTTGTGTAGAACACCTTTACCCCCTGCCCCTGATGAAAGACATGCTTGCGACCTTGGTGAAGGGGCGGTTTTTCACCAGGCTGGATCTACGGAATCCAACCGGGGGATGAGTGGAAGACAACGTTCAACTGCCTGTTGGGGAGCTATCAGTTTCAGGTGATGCCATTCAGGTTACAGGGGGCCCCAGCGGTGTTCATGCAGCTAATTAACAAGGTGCTGCATGAACACCTGTACCGGGGGGTCCTTGTCTACCTGAACAACATCCTCATCTACACCACCACCATGGCAGAGCACACCCAGTTAGTGCGACAGGTGCTCCAAAAACTGTTAGCAGCTAAGTTGTACATAAAGCTCTCAAAGTGTGAGTTCCACCAAACCTGGCTGGATTATTGGGGCTACCTTATATCCAGTGACAGGGTAGAAATGGTCCCACACAAGGTTTAGGCCGTGTTAGAATGACTTCCGGTTGACGTCACAGCGGGAACGGACTGGAAAATACCGGACTCTGATGAGCCGCATGAAATCCAGTTGGACGAACCGCTGCCGGGAGGCTTTTGAGCCATAGCTGTCTTGCCGGGACAGTGAAGAAAAGAGAGGTGTTTCATGGACAGTGAGGAATTGGCAATTTCCTTGCTGGAACAGAAACAGCTCTCCCGAAGTGGCAGTGGGGGCGGTGGCCATCTTATGGTGGCCACCTTGAAGCTGGGACAACCGGACCTAAGAATTGAGCTGGAGCAGCGTTTGGACGAAGTGCTAGAACTGGGTGAGTTAATTGCCAATTTACACTAAGAAAAAATTGAAATTGGAGTCTTAAAAGAAATTCCTGAGCTTGGACTAGCGGCTATCTGGCATTTGGGGGGAAAAACACACAGAGAGAAAAAAGAAAAAGCGGGGACTGTAATATAAAAAGCACAAGAAGAAGTTTTAGATCTGGAAAATTGGGAAAAGCAAAATATTTCAAAAGGGAAAAAAAGTGATTTTCAGAAGAAAACAACAACTTATATGAGGATTTTAAAAATTTCTGGATATTTTGATAATTAATCGGACTTAACAGACTATTTTGTAATGGAATAGAAACGGAGAGTGCCATCTGCTGGAGGAAAGAAAAAGTACTGTAATACTCTACTTAAACAGACAAAACAGAAGAAATAGCAGCTAGAAGCCCCGACCTTGGTCATATAGAAGAAGATAATTTGGACACTTTGAGAACAATTAAGGAGTGACTGTGTTTTACATCTGAGATTTTGTTTCATTTCCCTTCTCTCATGGAAGCTAGCTTTTTAATTGGATTTGACTGTTGCTGAATTTGGACAATTAATAGTTGAGGAGATCTTTTTAAACTTGAAGAACAAAGGAATAATTGAAGAAGAAAAAGAAGGAGAAAAGGAGATATAAGAAAATTAAATAGACTTTAAATTTTGGCTAATTGCAAAGAGATACAATTGGGGAGGTTTTAATAATCTTTTAAATTGCTACAAAATGGAGTTGCAGATCTATAAATAATTAATTTTGATGTTTACAAGTATGCGTGAATCTTTATTAGGCAAAAAAGAAACAGAAAATTCACTGAAAGATATAGAAA
The DNA here is from genome assembly GCA_012654045.1 of Ptyas mucosa. NCBI lineage: Eukaryota > Metazoa > Chordata > Lepidosauria > Squamata > Colubridae > Ptyas > Ptyas mucosa. The sequence goes on from WNWU01012085.1 coordinate 51,897, forward strand.
AAGAAAGTGAAGAGAAGTTTGAAGAAGGAATTGTAAACGAGAAGCAAGAAGTTAACAATGTTGAAGAGACAATATTAAAAAATAAAAATCAGACAGATAATATTATAGAAATGTTTAGGAATGCAAAAAGAGTAGAGAGGAAAGTGAGAAAATCCCCCCTAAAAAAGAAACAGTTAAAAGGGAAAAAGGGAAATATCTGGGAGAGACAAGGGAAAGTCTTGGTGAGGGATGCTCAAAAAGTACAACAAAGAAAGATAAAAGGAATCCAGAAGATGAAATGTAACATATATAAAAAGGAAAAAAAGACAATTGAGAAGTTAGAGCGAGATAAAGGATCGAGCAAAAAACTATTAGAAAATGGGAAAAGATTGAGAGATGATGGTTAAAGATGAATGATGATGAGGTAAATATTAGTAAATATATATAATAAGGTAGATTAATGAATGGGAATGGGAAAGTAGACAATATAACAATAATAGTGATTGTGATAGTCTTGAATTTAAATTGTTATTGTATTGGTAAAAGAGAAGAATTATAGGATATACTGTGATGTTATTTAGGTGAAAGCATTGACTATGAAATGATAAAGAAATGTGAAAATAAGTAATTTGATAACATTATTAATTTTGATAACAATGTAAATTAAGATGAATATTTAAAATGTCAATTGTAAAGAGAATAACAATGTTGAAATCATGTAAGCGATTATTATTGTAAAGAAGAATGAATAGAACTTGTTTGTGATAAACCTCAGCAGATGGAAACGTGAAAATAAGTATTTTAACATTATTAATTTTGATAACAATGTAAATTAAGATGAATAATTCAAATGCTAATGATTGGGAAAAAGGAATTAGAGAAATACTTCCGGAAATGAAGAAAGATGGTAAATAACTGGAATAATTGAAACTGAGGAGAAATATAAGGTGTAAAATGATCTTATTTGTAAGTAAAATTGAAAATGATAAAGAATTATGGAAAGAGAACAACATGGCAAAAGTTGAAATAAGAAGATATGGTGAAAAATGACTAATTTGTAATAAAGGATTATATAAAAGAGATGAATATTGAAAAAATAGGAAGATTAAAATACATTATAACTATGATTATGATTATGTATAAGATGTATAAGATGTGACCCGGTCAACACTCTGTTCATAAAATATGTATGATGAAAGAAAAAAATTAATAAAACTTGTATTAAAAAAAAGGTTCAGGCCGTGTTAGAGTGGCAAGCTCCCTAAGACGCGGAGACAGTTGCAGAGTTTCCTGGGCTTTGCCAACTTTTACCGACAGTTCGTCCCATTGTTTGCTCGGGTCGCCTTGCCATTAACCAACCTGATGCAAACAAAACATACTGCCACCAAACCTTGGCCGGGACAACCCCTCAACTGGACGGTGGGCTCTCAAAGGGTGTTTGAAACATTAAAAGCCCTGTTTGCTAGAGAACCCGTCCTGAAACATCCTGACCCCGGACACCCTTTTGTCATGCAGGCCAACGCCAGTGATATAGCCGTGTGGGCCATCCTGTTACAAAAGAATGCTGATGATCAGTCACAGTCCTGTGCCTACACATCCCGGAAGCTTCACTCCTGTCTACACAACCCCAATGGAACGGGGTTGGGCAATCTGGGAAAAGGAGGCCTTTACGGTGCAGTGGGCGTTGCTCATGTGGCGACATCTGTTAGAGGGGGCCCGATGGCCCTTCGAGGTGTGGATGGACCACAAAAACCTCAAGGCCCTTCAAGCCCCACGGCGATTTTCACCAAAATAGGTCTGGTGGGCGCAGTACTTTCAGCAGTTCAATTTCACTCTAAAGTATGTCCCTGCCGGGAGGAACATCGGCATGGTGGCTCACTAAGCTGTTTATTAGTCACATTTACTGTCTCCATGGGGTGCCCCGGCGTATCATCTCAGATAGGGAGGTGCAGTTTGTTAGATCAGGCGCAGGAAAGAAGACAAGACCAGCGGGGTCTGTTCAACAAGTTTTATTCAGCTCTTAACTAAGTCAGAACAGACGAACGGCTGTGCTGCCGGAGCCCTTTTTATAGCGCTCCGGCAGACCAGCCGTCCAATGACAGCGGTTTAACTTTCCCGCCCGGAGGATTAACCAATCCCCGGCCGGATGTCCTTATAAGGACATAACACTCCTCCCCCCCTAGATGAAACATGGTTCAGCTCGTGTCAATCAACAGACGTAGTCACGCAGGTAGGCGGGACGTCTGGAAGCCCTGCTCGACCTGCGCAGTTCATTCTGTTCTCCGTCGTCCGTCTGGAAGGTGGCTGCTCCGGTGTCCTCCGACCCTCGCCCCTGGGATGCCTGCCGCTGGGTCGTTGTAGGTGCCGGCCCTGTCCGTGCGCCTCCGGCCTTGCTGCTGGGCTGCGAAGTGGTCGTTGCAGGTACCGGCTCCGGTGTGCCGCCTCCCGACCCGCTGTTGGAATATATCTGCTGGTCCGGTTGGTCTCTTCCCTGTCCTGGGTGCCGATCGTCGTGGACCGGTAAGTCCCTTGGGTTTTTTATATTTTTTGCAAATTGTCCGTATTTTTTAGACTTGTGTTGGTCGACCCTGTCTGGGTGGTGCAGGTCGACCTGGTCGGGTCGTTGTTGCTCGGGACGGGGGTCAGCTGGGCGGAGGATTTCAGACGGGTGGCGTAGTTCTTGCATGCCGGGGTGTCGTAGGCCTCCCTCACCGGGTTGTTGTTGGCCCTCTCGGTTGGGCATGTCCCGGTCTACTGGCGTTCCCTGGAGTTCCCTGCCGTCGGGGTGGCGTTGGGTCGCCTTGCCGGGGAGGCGTGAGTTTTCGTTGTCGTGGAGTCCCCTGTCTACTCGGCAGTTGCAGTACGGTAGCTGGTCTGCTGGCTGGCCGGTCATGTTGGGGTGGTACGGCCCTTCCTCGACTGGGTGTTGCAGGGCTACCTCACAAGGGTGGTGTTGTCCTGCCCTGCCCGGGTGGCGTTGCCCTACCTCGACGGGGTGGTTATGGCCTGCCCTGTAGGGGTGTTGTTGTCCTACCTCGTCGGGGTGGTTTCGGCCTGCCTTGTAGGGGTGTTGTTGTCCTACCTCGTCGGGGTGGTTTTGGCCTGCCTTGTAGGGATGTTGTTGTCCTACCTCGTCAGGGTGGTTTTCGCCATCCCCTTCCCACCGCTTCCGGAGTTGGTCGATGTGACGTCTACAGACCACTCCGTCTTGCAGTTCGACAGTGTAGGACTTCGGGCCGGTTGAGCTCTCGATTCTCCCTGTAAGCCATTTCGGCAGGCCGTGGAAATTAAGCGCGAAAACCGGATCTCCTGCGGAGAAGGCTCGGAGGGGGCGGCTCGCGGTTGCGGTGACCTCGGAGTGGTACAGGGGGTGCAGTCGGTCCAGGGGTGACCTCAGCTTCCTGCCCATCAGCATTTCGGCCGGGCTCTTTCTAGTGGTGGCATGCGGCGTAATATGCTGAATCAAGAGGAAGTTGTCGATCTTCTCTTGCCAATCGCCCGGCCCCATCCTGGCAAGGGCCTCTTTAGTGAACCTCACCATCCTCTCAGCCTGTCCGTTGCCAGCCGGTCTGTAGGGGGCAGAGAGGGCATGGCGGATGCCCAAACTGGCCAGGAACTCCTCCATTGGTTTCGAGGTCAGCTGCGGGCCGTTGTCGGAAACAAGGATGTCCGGCAGCCCGTGGGTAGCGAATAGTCGCCGGAGGGCTCTAATAGTGACTTCAGTAGTGATGGATGCCAGGGGAATGACCTCAAGCCACTTGGAAAAGGCATCCACCACTATTAGCAGGAACTTCCCTTGCATCGGGCCCGCAAAGTCTATATGTATTCGCGCCCACGGGTTGCTTGGTGTTTCCCATTCCGCAACAGGCGTTTGCGGAGGGGCGGGGCGGACTTCTTGGCACGGATCACATCTGGAGACCCAGTTCTCAATGTCTTTGTCCAGTGATGGCCACCAGACGTAGCTCCGTGCCAGTCCCTTCATGCGCACGATGCCAGGGTGCCCCTTGTGCAAAGTCTCCAACGTCTTTAGGCGCAAAGCCTGGGGAACCACAACCCTGTCACCCCACAGTAGGCAGCCCTTCATGGTTGACAGTTCCTGCTGCCTCTTTGCAAACGGCTTGAAGTCGTCGGTCATCGGTTCTGCAGGCCAGCCGCGCAGCACCCAAGACATCACTTGCTTCAAAGTCCGGTCTTTCTGGGTTACTGCCGCGACGTCTGCGGATGTGACTGGGCAAGCCAGGTCGCCATCGATGTGATGCAGTCCCAGGGTGGGGGCTGGGTCCTCCACTAAGTCCTTTGACGGGCATCTGCTCAAGGCGTCAGCGTTGCAGATGTTACTGCCCGGCCTGTGGCAAAGTTCGTAAGAGTACCCGGCCAAAAAAATTGCCCAGCGTGTCATCCTGGGCGACGAATAGTTAGGTGTGGGCTTGCTTCCCGACAGAAGGCCTAACAGGGGCTTGTGGTCTGTGATGACCGTGAACCTCCGTCCGTATAGGTACTCGTGGAAGCGCTTGATGCCCGCAACGATGGCCAGGGCCTCTTTGTCCAATTGGCTGTAATTTCTCTCAGTGCTGGACAGCGTCTTCGAGAAGTAGGCGATGGGGGCTTCCTTCCCGTCCGGGAACTGATGGCTGAGGACTGCTCCGACGCCGTAGGGGGATGCGTCGCAAGTCAATAGCAGGGGGAGCGTCTCGTGGTATTGGATGAGGACACTCTCAGAAGAAAGTAGGTTCTTGACAGCTCTGAATGCTGCGTCCTCTTCCTTCCCCCACCTCCAGGAAACCGCCTTCCCCAGCAAGCGATGGAGCGGTTCAGCCACGGAGGCTTTCTGTTTCAGGAAAACACTGTAAAAATTCAGTAGTCCCAGAAACGCCTGAAGCTCCGTCTTGTTTTGGGGGGCTGGAGCTTCATGGATAGCCCTAACCTTAGATTTGGTGGGGTGAATGCCGTTCTTATCAATGAGATAACCCAGGAACTCGACTTCCTGGACCCCGATGATGCACTTGTCTCTCCTGACTCTCAAACCCTTCTCCTTGAACCGCTGTAAAACCATGCGCAGTCGCTCAAGTAGTTGGGTTTTGGAGTGGCCGGAGATCAAGACATCATCGAAGTAAGGGACCGCCCCTGGAATGCCTTGAAGAAGGCGCTCCATAAATGATTGAAAAATACCTGGGGCTGCGCTGACCCCAAATTGGAGGCGCGTGCATTTAAATGCCCCTCTATGCGTGACAATGGTTTGTGCCTCCGCAGTTTTTTCATCCACTGGCAATTGCTGGTAAGCTTGGGCCAGGTCCAATTTTGCGAATATTGATCCGCTCCCAAGTGAGTGCAGCAGATGTTGCACCACTGGAACCGGATATGCGCTCTGCTGGAGGGCCTTATTTATGGAACACTTATAGTCGGCGCAGATGCGCACAGACCCATCATGCTTCATCGGGGTCACAATGGGGGTCTCCCATGCAGCATGATCGATCGGTTCCAGGACCCCCTGGGCGACAAGCTTATCTATCTGGGCGTCGACCTTGGGCCTCAGGGCGAACGGAACCCTGCGGGGCTTAAGCCTAATTGGGGTGACATTTTTGTCCAAATTGAAGGAAATGGGTTTCCCCACAAATTTCCCCAGCTTACCATCGAAGACTTCCTTGAACTCTTCGATGATGGCGTCGAGTTCGTCCCTACAAATTTGATGGATCCCGCTGATAGACAGCCCCAATGGCTCGAACCACTCCATCCCCAGCAGGCTCGGGCGGTTTCGCCCCACGACAGTGATGGGTAGGACGCCCTGGAAGTCGTGGTAGGTGACCCGGAGCGAAGTCCTCCCCAGGATCTCAACAGGGTTGCCGCCGAAATCGACAAGACGGGCTCGTAGGGGCCTGAGGTCTTTCCTCGAGATGCCCGGTTTCAGGCGCTTTAACTGGTGCCAGTCCATGATGGAGTAGTTCGATCCCGAATCAACCTCCATAGAGCAGGGTGTTCCCTCCACGATCACGGTGGCATGGAACTTTGCGGCCGCATCGTCAATGGTGTGGATGCCGGATGACAGCTGCTCAGTTCTGACCGCCGCGTAGCCGCCGCCTCGTTGCTGAGACCTGGTAGAGGACCGTTTGGATGGTCTCTGGTTGTCTTGCCGTTTCTCGCCCCAGCCGGGGGGAAACGGACCCGGGGTAGGTGCTTCGGCCCTGCAGGCTTCCGCGATGTGCCCCCGCTTGTTGCAGCGTCGGCAGACGGCGTCTCTCCAACGGCACTTAGCCCTGGCATGGCTTCCTTTGCAGCTGCCGCAGGGCTCGATCCGGGCGCCATCTTGTGTGCGCTCGCGACGGTTTTGGCGGGAGACCTTGTGAACGGCCATTTCGTCGTCGGAGCAGGAGCTGGCAGACGACTCCTCAGACGAGCTCTTAGGTTGGCGGTGCAATTTGTGCACCCCTTTAGCCCTATTCATGGCGGCAGCCGCCTTTTCTGAGATTTCGGCTGCGATTGCCTCCTCAACGACGTCTTTCAACGCGATCTTCTTTCGGCTGAGGAACTTACGTTGCAGTCCCATGTCCCTCATGCCGAAGACAATGCGGTCTCTGATGGCGTTCTCAACGTTGTCAAACTCGCAGTTTGACGCGAGTTGCCGCAGAGCTGCCACAAAGTCCTTGATGGGCTCCCTTTCCAACTGATTCCTTTGCTGAAAGGTGAATCTGTTGGCAATGGGAGTTCCAGTGGGAGCGTAGTGTTCCTTCAGCACGTCTTGCAGATCGGCCCAAGACATCTCCTCGATGTTCCTTGGGGACACGAGGTCGATGGCCATCTCAAGCACCTCGGCGCCGCAATGCGCTAGGAACAGGGCTCGTTTCCGTTCATCGGAGAGGTCTTGATAGTTGTTTCCCCGCAGAAACTGGCGGAAACGAACCAGATAGGAGGTCCATTTCTCCACTCTGGGGTCGAATTTGGAGATCGGAGCCATCGCGGCTTGTGACGCCTCCATCTTCAGTGACTTCAGCTCAGTGAGAAAACTCTCGATGAGTGACTTAGCTCCGCGTGGCGGTTCTTTTCAAATCCTTCGTCGCCAGTGTTAGATCAGGCGCAGGAAAGAAGACAAGACCAGCGGGGTCTGTTCAACAAGTTTTATTCAGCTCTTAACTAAGTCAGAACAGACGAACGGCTGTGCTGCCGGAGCCCTTTTTATAGCGCTCCGGCAGACCAGCCGTCCAATGACAGCGGTTTAACTTTCCCGCCCGGAGGATTAACCAATCCCCGGCCGGATGTCCTTATAAGGACATAACA
>WNWU01012086.1:6314-33234 GCA_012654045.1 Ptyas mucosa
GGGGGGGGGGGGAAAGGCTGCGCCTCCGCCTAGGGTATTTCGATTGAGCAGGCTCGACTGGTCCCCCCCTCTCCTTTGGCCTGCATGATGGCTTCTCCTCCTCCAGAAGGATGGCACGGTCAAACTTCTCCTTCAATTCATCTATGGGGGCCAGGAGTGGCTTCCCTGAAACTTCTTTGTACCTGGCTTGCTGCCAATCCAGTAGCCAATCCACCCTCCCCAACTCGCTTAAGGGTTTCCCCTTTCCCTGGACATTCGGGAAAGGAAATTCGACCTCCGCAGCTTTTGGCAAGGGGCCCGTGTACTTATCTTTCTTCTCCTTGGCTCGCGTCACAGTGAACCAACACCAGCAGATGACACGGCTCCCCAAATCAACACAGACTGTGAAAACTTCACACTGGACTTCAAGCATGTTGCAGTGTGTGCCTCTCCATTCTTCCTCCAGACTCTGGGTCCTTGGTTTCCAAATGAGATGCAAAAGTTGCTCTCATCAGAAAAGAGGACTTTGGACCACTGAGCAACAGACCAGTTCTTTTTGTCTTTAGCCCAGGTAAGACGCTTCTGACATTGTTTGTTGTTCAGGGGCGGCTTGACAAGAGGAATATGACATTTGAAGGCCATGTCCAGGATCCGTCTGTGTGTGGTGGCTCTTGCTGCAACGACTCCAGCCTCAGTCCACTCCTTGTGAAAGTCCCCAACACTTTTGAATGGCCTTTTCCTGACAATCCTCTCCAGGCTGCGGTCATCCCTGCTGCTTGTGCACCTTTTTCTTCCACACTTTTCCCTTCCACATAACTTTCTATTAATGTGCTTTGATACAGCACTTTGGGAACATCCAACTTCTTTTGCAATTACCTTTTGAGGCTTTCCCTCCTTATGGAGGGTGTCAATGATGGTTTTCTGCACAACTGTCAGGTCAGCAGTCTTTCCCATGATTGTGATTCCTACTGAACCAGACGGAGAGACCATTTAAAGGCTCAGGAACCCTTTGCAGGTGTTATGGCTTAATTAGCTGATTAGACTGGGACACTTTGAGCCTAGAATATTGAACCTTTTCACAATATTCTAATTTTCTGAGATTGTGAATTTGGGGTTTTCATGAGCTGTAAGCCATAATCATCAAAATTATGACAAATCAAGGCTTGAACTATCTCGCTTTGCATGTAATGAGTCTATCTCATATATTAGTTTCACCTTTTAAGTTGCATTACTGAAATAAATGAACTTTTGCACGATATTCTAATTTTTTGAGTTTCACCTGTAGGCCATTTTACAGGTTTTACAGATGCATAAATAATTAGATGTGGTTCTTTCTCTGGCTTAGGTGATTCCACATGTCCATGCCCATGCACATGTGACTCATCCACTGTCTCCTTTACAGTATTCAATGTACCATCATGTGTAGCCACTTTTGTAGCAACCTTACTTGGCACTTGGTTACTGTGATAGAGACTAGTGTTCATCATTTCATAGTAAAATTCTGTTTCCTGATTAATGTCTTTAACATGTGCAACTGCCATAAAGGTAGTCAGACGTCCAATTGTACAAGGACCTCCTACTGCGTTAGCAGGTATGTATGCATAGGCATATAATCCACAAAATAGAAACAATCCTCTAGGCAGGTATAACACCTGTCTTATAGCACCTATCTCTTCCACTTCAGAACAGGTAAACACATGCTCAGTAGGCAGAGGAACATATACCACCTTTTCCTGTTTCTATAATCCTAAACTTCTTATAAAACGGTGTATAATTACCATAATGATTAGTGCATTGATTGTATAAGAATTCCATTCTTTTTAATAGATCTTTGTACTGGGTAACTGTTTCATACATACGATTGCACCTTGGGTATTTATCCAACAGTACACCATCTTTGAAAGAGGATTTAATACAAATCCCAGCTTCAGCTGTAGTCTCAATCAGGGTCAGTGGTGTCTGTACCAGGGAATATTCTTGCTCAAGTTCGGTATGGAAACACAGCTGTTGCCATGTTATAGGATAACTAGACAATACAGCAAAAGTCCCCATTCCTACTTGTATATGTTGCATAATTTCCCACAAGGCAACAACCACTACCACTGCAAACCTCAACTTCCTAGTGAACTAGGCCTCCTGTTTAGAGTATGTTTTAGATGTGTAAAAGCTCAAAAGCTTACCATTAGACTTCAAGTCTTTCAGCCGATCGTAGGGAACTTACATCCACCGGATACCACAGCATTGATTTACACCATTCAAGTATCTCCTTCCTTAATACAATCAATATCACAATAAAAAAGTTTATTACTCCCAACCAAATATTTAAATCAACCGCCTAATGTTCCATTAGTCAGATATCTGTCTTCTGAAGGTTCATTTAAGCGGGTTTGATGCATCTGTTGACACTGTCCATCCATAAGCAAAGTGCGTATATATTTAAAAGTTAGTGCAAGAGGATTGATGAATCTTGCTTCACTGTCCATCCGGAGGGTGGGTCTTATGTCCAAACTGCTGTTTCAGTGGTCAACAGGATTTAGCAGGATTCTTAGCAGCTTGGCTAAGTTTTTCCTCACATCAGCTTGTTATCAGGACCCAATCACCACTTTTGTAGTTATGTACTTGAAAATCAAGAGGTGGAGTTTGTGTCCGTAGTCCTTTAGACCTTAAACGAGAAAAACACTGGGACAGTCCCTGTATATTTTTTCTAAGAAAGACATATTTAAGCTTTATTCCAGGCATACCCACACTCCCAGTATAGGGTAATCCAAACATCATATCATATGATGAAACATCTTTTCTTTAGATGGAAAAGAGATAAAGGCAAACATTTCGTCCAGAGAACCTGGAGCTCCAACATTAACCTTTTCACTGAATGTTTCTATTGCCAATATTTTTATTGCCAATCAATCCCCAATTGCTCCATTACCTTTCTTACCATCTGGACAGTGAAATATGTACCTCTATCACTATCAATTGTCTCAACCAATCCATATCTGGGTGTTATTTGCTCCAATATGTTTTTAACAGTCAACTGAGCATTTGCCCTTGCACAGGGAAAGGCTTCAACCCATCCAGTTAGATGATCCACTATTGCCAGCAAATACTTCAACGTTCCCACTGCTGGCATCTCAGTGTAATCTACCTGGATTCATTGAAACGGCCAAACAGCTAAATCTCTACTTCCCGCTATGTGTTTACGCATAATCTTCTTATTGATTTTTACACAATGTATACACTTCCTTACCACTTGCATAGCTATTGTATACATGCCTCTACAGATATACTTCTGTTTAATAAAATCAATGATGGCCTGGGTTCCCCAATGAGTCACCTCATGCACTCTCTCAATTATATTTCTCATAACTGGTTTATTTACCATTTGTAACCCTCCTTTGTTATCCATTTACCATCTATCTTTTGCACCCCTTCTTCCCTCATCTGTTTTTCTTCATCAACTGTGAACACAGGCTTTACATCAAATTCCAAAGCAGGGATTAAAATCATCAGTTCTTCCCCTAGTAATTTATTTATTTATTTATTTATTTATTTTATTAAACTTGTATGCTGCCCTCTCTCCCAAAGGACTCAGGGCAGCTCACAACGATAAAAACACATAAAATTCAACATACAAATATAAATCCAATAAAATCCCTTTAAAAAAACCCTTCAGTCCAATCCGGCCAGGCCAAATAACCATGTTTTGAGGTCACGGTGGAAAGAGCAAAGGTCAGGGGCCATCCGGAGCTCCAGGGGGAGCAGATTCCACAGAGTGGGTGCACCCACAGAGAAGGCCTGCTCCCTGGGAGTTGCCAGTCAACACTGTCTGGCTGACGGGACCCCAAGGAGGCCCTCCCTGTGAGAGCGCACCAGGCGATGGGGAGCTGTCGCTGGCCGCAGATGATCCGCCAGGTACCCTGGGCCTAAGCCATGTAGGGCTTTATAGGTAATTACCAGCACCTTGAATCTCACCCGGAGGGCAACCGGTAGCCAATGCAGGTCCCGCAGGAGGGGTGTAACATGAGAGTGTCAGGACACTCCCATCACTACCCGCGTGGCCTCATTCTGCACCAGCTGAAGCCTCCGGGTGGTCTTCAAGGGCAGCCCCATGTAGAGTAATGCTGCTTCCTTTGCAGTTGTAGGAAGTTAGCACCCACACCTCTCCTGGAAGAATGAAATATTTTAGGAAATATTAAAAAGGCAGAATATTATGTTTCCCTGTATGAGAAATGGAGAAGCATGTTTTTAAAGACAGAGCAGCTCCCACCTTCCTGCCCCCCCCTTTTGTTAATGGGCCAGAGGCAGAAACTCAATCTTTGTCAATGAATCTCATCTGCAAAACAATGGGGCCCCATCTAGCAACCGAAACTCACCACATGTGACCTGGGAAGCATGTGACCTAGGAAGCACATGTGACCATCAGCCAGCAAGGCTAGCTAAGACCCCCACCCCCTGGGAATCTGACAACCAACCAGGATACTCTTTCGAGGCCCCAGGAAATGCAAAGCCAGAGAGAGCATAAAAACCTGAGGATTTACTGTATCTGCCCCTTTTCTGTTCAGGAACTCGAGCCATGTGATCCTGTCCACCATTAAACCATCTTTCCAAGCAGTCTCCATGTTTCCAGTGTCTTTTTCCCCACTTGGAGCAGAACCCAGAAGGATGTTTCTTCCTACACAGTTTTATCTGCTAATCTATTTCCCACAACCAGTTTAGAAGTTCCCTTTTTATGTGCCTCAATGTGTATTATATCCAGCTGTTCAGGGCCTTTGGCTGCCTTTAATACAGCTGTTAAGAGATCCACTTGCTTCAACTCCTTCCCTTGTTATTAACCCCGTTCCATCCAAATTTTTCCAAAAGTATGTAAAATACCATAAGCATACTTTGAATCAGTATAGATATTACCCACTTCATTGGTTAACAATTTTAAGGCTTGTAATAAAGCAAAGACTTCACATATTTGTGCCGACCATTCAGATGGCAATCTCCCAGCTTCCAGTACTTCAGCAGTGTCTCCATTCACTACTGCATACCCATTCAGTCTCTTCCCATCCTCAACTCGGAAGACCCATCAATAAATAACCACACAATTATGTTCCACATTGTCCCATTCCTTTCTCTCCCCCGACAGGAATTCAGCTGGATTTAAATTCCTATCGGTCGAGAGAACCAAGTTCTCTTGAGATAACAAAATAACCTCATATTTCAAAAGCCTAGCATTGGTGAGCCACCTTTGGGCTTTCTGCATCAGGATTGTCCTCACCTGATGTGGACTACTCATCACCAATGCCTCACCAAAGGTTAATTTTCTACTCTCCACCACCAAAAGTGCAGTTGCAGCTACAGCCTGTATGCACAAGGGTCAACCTTGCACCACAGGATCCATCAATTTTAACAAAAATGCTACAGGTCTCTTCTTCCCAGCCTATATGTAAGTCAACACTCCTTTGGCTATGCCATTTTCCACTGCTACAAACAAGTGGAAGGGTTTCTTTAAATCAGGCAAGCTCAACACTGGAGCCTGTATCATTGCTTTTTTCAACTCTTCAAACCTATCTTCATCACCTTCCTTCCAAACAACTTCCCATGGCTTTTCTTCCAGCGATTTCTCATACAGTTATTTAACCCTTTTTTCTTTTACTTTTTCTTTCTTTTTTTTTACTGTATTTATGTATCATCAATAATACTTAACTCTTCCCACTTGAGGGGAGTCACATCTCTATCACAAGTCAGCTAAACTATTGCCTCAAGCTTCAGAGAAATGCAAAGCTTGATTTAATTCACAAGTCTGTACAGACTAACGTACAGGTAACTTCCTAGCTAGCCAGACCAAAAGTCCATCTCTACTTCTATTACTAGTAAGTAATTCTTCCCTCAAGGGAACATCCATTAGGGTAGGAACTAGCATTTTAGAGAAATATGCCCACTAGACTTTTTCCTTCCCACCTCTGGGTTAAAATCCTCAAAATCCTCAAAATCCACCCCCTTATCTGGGTAACACTAAGCTAAAATAGCATAGTTAACTATTCACCAGACTATTCAATATCCAGGCTATCCTAGAAATCTCCTTAACTCTTTAGCGTACAAAATGCACAGACATAAAGACATAAAAGAGGGTGATAAAAAGAACACCTTCAAAAAGTAAAAAAATCACCTAAAGGTGGTATTTTCGGTCTCTGCTCCAAAAAATACTTCTCCTTTCTCCATTCAACATCACAAATAACTCTTCCTGATTCTCCCACTTCTCCATGGGATCTCTCTCATCTCTCTTTCTCGTTCGAACACTTGCTATTACCTTCACAACAACAACAAACCCTTGCCACTTACTGTTTCTTTATACAAAAGGAGATCTCTCAGGGGGTTCAGCACACAGGCATTCACAAGTGTCAGGATCACTTTATCACTCCTGTGTGAGGGCTTCCCACACACAATCACATTTGTACTGCAATCAGACTTTTTGTGTACACTAACATACACTTTCTCCCTGCCAACTGATCAGTATAATTATGTCAGGGAGCTTTTTTCACAAGCCAATGAGCTCTATTGCTTAAACAACCTTTTATTACACACAGACGCTTTCACACATACATACCATTAACCAACATTTGCAGAGCTGGAATAAAACCTGGGGAGGCTTTACCCCTTCAGATTCCCATTTTGTTTCCATCCCTGACATCTTGTAGCTTATTCTTCAAGCAGTGGGAAACCTTAGGATGTGGTTATTAATCAAAAATGTGATTTTGGGCCCTAACCACCACCTGTTTCCCTCAGCTCCAAGCTCAAGCCAAGAAGTTTACTTAATTTGCCGGCACACATATCACTATTACTTCAACTATAAATATGCATCCAAGAATGGTTAACAGAAATCACATCACATTAATCAAAGACAAATTATTCCTATTTAGACCTCAGGTGGGAAGAACAATAAACCTTTTCTTCTTTACCCTTTATTCTCTCAGAGTTTTCAAGAATGATAAAGATCTGTATACCACTGCAGTATTTCTACTCCTCTACTCCTTCCACCCATAACAGCATAAAGCCATGATGGCGAACCTATGGCACACGTGCCACAGGTGGCACATGTAGCCATATCAGTGGGCACGCGAGCTCAGCTCCGATTTTCGGGCCTTTTGGGCCTACCAGAAGCAGGGAAACAGACTGTTTCCTGCCTCTGGAGGGCCTGGGGGATGGATGGGGAAAGCCTGTTTTTCTTTCTCACCTAGCTATGAGTCTAGGGAGGGCGAAAACAGCCTTCCCCACCTCCTCGGAGGCCCTCCAGAGGCCAGAAACGGCCCATTTCCCAACTTCCCAACAGAGAGACTCTGGAGGCTGGGGACAGCAAAAAAGTCACTTCCTGTCCAACCAGAAGTTGGAAAACGGGCCGTTTCTGGCCTCCAGAGGGCCTCCGAGGGGGTGGGGAAGGCTGTTTTTGCCCTCCCTAGACTCATAGAGAGGATCTGGAGTCAGGTGAGAAAGAAAAACGGGCCTACAGGGCCATCACGTGCCGGGGGGCATGCCCACATGCACAGGGGCGGGGCACATAGAATTATGGGTGTGGGCACCTGCACGCGTGAACCTCCCCTGCCCCCCCTCCTGGCATGCGATGGCAAAAAGGTTAGCCATCTCTGGCATAAAACAAAATATCCTTGATCAGCCCCAATGTCCGAATCATCCCATTATTTAATGATTATAAAATAATCAACTACCGTATATACTCGAGTATAAGCCGACCTGAATATAAGCCGAGGCCCCCAATTTTACCACAAAAACTGGGAAAACTTATTGACTCGAGTATAAGCCGGGGGTAGGAAATGCAGCGGCTACTGGTAAATTTCAAAATAAAAAAAGACTGGTCAAAAGTGCGAGGACCTGTCAGAAATCACTTTTTTCAGCCCTCTGGGTAGTCCTTTTGTGCATATGGACTACTCAGAGGGCTGAAAAAGTAATTTTTGACTGGTCCTTGCACTTGTGACCAGTCCTCGAACTGCCAAGTTTGAAGACCTCTGAGCTAGGGCTTTGGGACCAGCCTTTTGGGGTGGGGGTCCCATTTGGAGAGACCCCCTGCCTCTCAGGAAGCATCAGGCCCAGGCAGAGAAAGTTGCCAAGGTTGGAGATCTCTGGACTAGAAGACCTGGTCTCGCAGCCTGTCAGGAGAAGGAAGGACAGGCGGGAGGGTGCTGGGGGGGGGGGTGGCACTGTCCGGCCAGGTCAAGTGCAGGACCAGGTATTAAAGGAGGAACCATCTGCACTTGGAAGAGGATTGTGAGGGGGGGAACAAATCCCACCCGGCTTTCCTTTTACCTTTCTTTAATGCGCCCCGCTTCCCTCCCCAAACCTTGGGAGGCAGCGTCCTCCACGCCACAAAGCCCTCGAGGTGGTTGCAGGAGGGGGAAAAGAAAAGCCTCGGCTCTTGAAGGTCTGTGTGTGTGTGTGTGTGTGTGTTTGGCGGCACTGAAGTGAGCCACGCGATCGGCCCCTTGCCTTCCCCTGCTGCCTCCACCTCTGCCTCTCCTTCCCTTCAGAAGTCGGAGGGGGCAGCTAGGTAGGCCACGACTCGCAGGCTTACCTGGCAGGCGCAGGACTTCAGGCAGGCAAGCTGCAAGCGAGGACCCACACAGTACAAGTGAGGAGTGACTGGGTGGAGGGGGGCGGGGTGAGCAAGTGTCCCTGCAACCCCGGGAGCCAAAATGGTTGCAGGGAAAAAAGCATTTTTTTCGTGACTCGAATATAAGCCGAGGGGGGCTTTTTCAGCCTGAAAAACGTGCTGAAAAACTCGGCTTATATTCAAGTATATACAGTAATTATTTCTTTTCCTAATTGTTTTAGTGAGCTTTTCACTCCTACTCAAAGTTACCCCTATTGTTCTATCCCCTTAAGCACCGGACTACCTGTCTCTGCCCTGGGGATGTTCTATCTCTTCAAACAATAATTATAATTATTACATTATTATTCTGTGCAGTGTATGAACTCAACCAAACTTCCCTCCATCAACATAGTAAGGGGGATAGGAGGGACATAGAA
The DNA here is from genome assembly GCA_012654045.1 of Ptyas mucosa. Lineage (NCBI taxonomy): Eukaryota > Metazoa > Chordata > Lepidosauria > Squamata > Colubridae > Ptyas > Ptyas mucosa. The sequence continues at coordinate 15,312 of WNWU01012086.1, forward strand.
GGACTTTCCTTATGTTTCCTTCTGTAAATTTCTCAGGATCGGTTCTGTCCCCGTCTCACACACGCACCCAAACAGCCAGCCGGTGGTTAAATAACTTTTCAAACACCCAATGTCAGTTATCAGAAACTTGGCAGCAACTCCGTAGCTGCCTGCCAAGAACTTTACTCCAAGAAGGAGGGGTTGTTCCTCCACCAGATAACACAAACAAAATACACACAGTTTAAACAGTCCAGTTCATAAATTAAATCCACAGCAGATTAGGCATTGTTTTCCAGAGGTGCAAGTGATTTGCCAGAAGTTTCAGCTTTGTCCGTCACAGAGTCTGACTGGCCACCACACTCCCTTATATAGCCTGTGGGGTGTGGTCCAGTGACTCAGCTTAATCTCTGGCATGCCTCCTCTTCTGCTGCATACGTTTGTCTCGCTGACGCTCGCGTGGATCCAGCCACAACTTATCTCCGTCATCGCTATCTGACTGATCGGAGACACCTGGCTCCTGGCCAATCTCTTCTCCTTCGGCAGACACCTGAGGCATTGCCAGAGAGGAGGGTCCTGGAGAGGGAGGCCTGGCCGACTCCTCTCCTTCATGTTCGGAGCCTTCTTCCTCCGATAAGAGGGGCTCGGGGGTCGGAGCCACAACAGGATCCTTAACAAATATTCCATGTCGGGGCCCCATAGTTACTTATCTATTTATAGCTAAAGCCGATACTTCCCTCCTTGAACTCCTTTTCCCTTAAAAAATCCACTCAACACGCTTAGCCTCTGGCCACTCCAGTCTCCCAGAAATGAAACCACAGAGGAAAGCTCAGGTTAGCATGTTCAACATGAGTACTAATCACATCTAATTCATCTCAACATACACACAGCACCAGACATTCAAGGAGTCAAACCACCCCAGCGAGAATCCCCATAAGCACCCTGTACTTATACTCACCCTGGGTCAGTGCATGGTATTCCTGGTCCCTTACAGCTTGGACTTCCCTGCTTTGTTGTTCAGGTCTCTGTCACATCAGGTTAAAGAAGAGCAGTCCCCCTGGAAAAAAATTACCCTTCCCAGAATGCTAAAATCAGCGTTGGTACCCCCGGCTCCTTAGGTAAAATACCTCTCCAGAAGGATGTCTTCAAGTCCCGAACAGGCACCAATTGTGAGATTTAAAATGACAAACCTCATAGAAAATAAGGCAGAGACCATGAACACGTAAAAAGCAGATTTATTATAGATATACCGTATATACTCGCGTATAAGCCGAGTTTTTCAGCCTGTTTTTCAGGCTGAAAAACGCCCCCTAGGCTTATATGCGGGTCACGAAAAAAATGACTTTTTCCCTGCAAGCTAGGAAACAGCGGGAGAACGGGGTTTGCTTACCCCGCCCACTCCCAATCTATTGGGACTGCCTCCAGAGTTCCAGCTGATGGCTACAGGAAAAAAAAAACTTTAAATTCTTGCCGCGGGGCTTCAAAGGCCCCCCCTACAGCTGATCAGGGTTAAAAGAAAACAAATGAGAAGATCGGTGCCGGCTGCAAAAAGGTGCCTGCTGCAAAGAGCACATATTTTTTTCTCCTTATGCTGAAACCAAAAGCGAAACTAAAACAGCTTGTTGGCTTTGCTGTTTGCTAAGGCAAATTTCTTTTCTTTTTCCTCATCAAAAAAGGTTGGTGCAAACAATGGGAAATTTATGGCAAATGGCAAAAGAGGGGAGTTCAAGATTTTAAAACACAAAAGAAAAAAAAGCTCTATTTAAATAGGGAATTGTAATAATTGAGATATTATTAATTGTATATTGTGTTGAAAGCAGAAATGGTTAAGTTGTGGTTTGGAAGAATATTGGGGGAAATTATTTGGTTTATTATTATTGGTAAATATAATTAATTGATTTGTAAGAAATTGGATTGCATGGAAATAATTGGAATATTCATGTTCATATTGATTAATATACAAAAAAGATAGTTATATAACTAATTGATTTATATTAAAATGTTGAATTTGTATTAAACAACTGTAATATTACATAATTAACCAATGTGAGGATGGATATAAAAATAGATGACAATGGGAAGGGGTATAATATAGAATAGAAGTGAAAAATTGAATTTGATTAAGATTAGAGATGAGGATGAAGGGTAATATTGGTTTTTTAAAAAATAGATGAGGAATAAATATGGCAAAAAGGAAATATAGAAATTGTAAATTTAAGTGAAATGACTAAACACTGTTTAAATTTGTGAACCCGCCAAATATTCTGTTCAAAGAAAATACATTGTATGTTTGTATGTGTGTTTCTAATTATTGCTATTTATTCATATTTGTTCTCTTTTATTCTTTAAAGTTTAACAATTCATTCTTTATCTAAATATCTTTATATGTGTTTGGGGTTGGTTTTCTTCCCTTTCATCTTTTTTATTGTACAGCAATCCTTCTCCTCAAACCTACCACCTCTTTTCTTTCCTTCTTACTTTCTCTTCCCCCCTTCTTCTCCTCCCTACTTCCTCTTCCTTTCTTCTTCTCCTCCTCTCTTCCTCCCTCTCCTTTTATGCAGATGGACTCCTTTTATGCACATGGACTACTCAGAGGGCTGAAAAAGTTATTTTTGACTGGTCCTCACACTTGTGACCAGTCCTCGCACTTCTGACTGGTCCTCACACTTATGACCATCCTCACATTTATGCCCGTGCAGCATTCTTAAAACCATGTCACTCATTTCACAACTGCTTCTCTTCACCATGGTGACAAGATAGGGCAAAAACGTAAAATGTGAGGACAGTCGTAAGTTTGAGGACTGGTCACAAGTGCGAGGACCAGTCAAAAATTACTTTTTCAGCCCTCTGAGTAGTCCATGTGCACAAAAGGACTACCCAGAGGGCTGAAAAAAGTGATTTCTGACAGGTCCTCGCACTTTTGACCAGTCTTTTTTTATTTTGAAATTTACCAGTAGCCGCTGCATTTTCCACCCCCCGGCTTATACGCGAGTCAACAAGTTTTCCCAGTTTTTGGGGGTAAAATTGGAGGGGTCGGCTTATATGCGGGTCGGCTTATACACGAGTATATACGGTATATAGATATAGGTATATATATCATAAGCTTTTGCAAAAGGGTTCTCCCATGAAAGAGAGAGAATGTCTTACAGCTCCAAATACATGGGTTAAATACATTTTCAGGCAATCAGCAAAACAATTAAAACGCCCCCGCTTATCATTGTTTTTCGGATGTTACATAACATTTTGGCTTTCTCAGCAACATTTGTTCCAACTTAGAATTCTCCTTTGGAGGGGCATTTCCCCTCCAAAAATACCCTTTCAATATGTCCTTAACTAAGACAATTACTCGGAACAGGGTATCTTCCTTCCTTCTTCTAATTTAGCTTAGGTCAGCCTGACCCAACTCAGAATGTACTAACACATTATTTCCTCAGAAAATGCATCATACATACTTCCCCTTTCTAAGTGTCTTACTCAGCTAAATAGCTTAGGGTTAGCTCAGGTTATATGAAGGGTAAATATGGAGTCACTTAGGCTATATTCTTTACAGGAATAATTCCATTTCTCTCATTTCATAGCACACACCCAAGTATTCCGCTATTCCCTCCCAGTTATCTCCAAGCTTCAGAGAGCTTTTTATGGCTAAACTATCGCTACTAAATTCCTCTATCTCTCTTTTTACCGCTTCTATCCAAATAGCCTATAAGATATCAATTCAAAAATACTTTTTAAATATAGTTTCCCACTCTTCCTCTCTTCTTTTTTACAACAATGTTATATGGAAATAGAATGTGGATACTAATTGGTTTCCTGAAGTCCACCGAATCCAAAATATGTCTCTCACAGATTTTATACAGCAAACCAAAATATCTCTCACAGGTCGCCTTTGATTCTTCTTCTTTTCCTCTTAGGTGAGTAGGCTATCAAGGTTTATTTGTAATCCTCTTAGGCCCACAAATGTCCCCAACAGTCTTTCACAAAGTGTTCCAAAAGTTCTTGTAAAGTTATTTTAGTCTCTTCTTTTCTTCTCCTTCTCCAGTTATAATATCCAAAACTTAATCCTATTCCACCAAATTAAGTTATAATCCAGTCCAATTTGGCAAATCTTTGTATTTTCCCAACTTCTAAGTTTTAAAAGTGTCAAAGGAAGGAAAGACAAAAAAAAAAGGAGACTGAAAATTCAAAGGTGTTCTATTCCAAATGTTCCCAGTTGCAGCCTGCTTACTTGTTTATTATTTGGTAAAGCCAGAGAACTGCTAATTTTGCACAGTCACAGTTCTCCCACTCTCTGCTCCAGCCTCCCAGACTAAACAAGTTACAGTACAAATGTCAAAAGAATAATCCACATCCCAAGGTCATGTCTTTTCAAAAGTCATTTCACTTTTTAAGAATAATTTTATTCATAAACATTTTTGAATACAGTGTATTATCAGGGTGTACCATTTACAAGAAAAAAAAGGCCAAATAGAAAATAGTAATAAATATTAACACATGAACTAATAACAGTAATAATAATATAATAACACATGTACTGAGAATAATAGTAGTAATATAACCAAATAATCTTAACTAAGTTTCTTTTTATATTGGCTTATTTACATTTTTGTTAATTATGATGATTGTATTGTTAATACAAACATTCGTAATCTTTCTTCCTCTAATTTCTACCTCGTGTCTCTAACCACTCATAAAATCTATTCCAAATCAAATAATATTCTGTGTCTTCATCTTTTATTTTTAAAGTTAGCCTGTCCATTTCAGCACAGTCTAAAATTTTTCGAATTACTTCCTCATCTGGCAGGGTGTTCTCATTTTTCCAGTATTTAGCAAATATAATCCTTGCTGCTGTCAATATATGTAAACCTAAATAAGTGGTCCCTTTATCAAAACCCTCCAGTATTATGCCCAACAAATATATTTCTGGTTTTGGATCTATATTCTGTTTAGTTATCTTTTCCAGCCAGCTACGTATTTTCTCCCAATATTTTCTTGCTTTGGTACATGTCCACCACATATGAGAGTAAGTACTTGGGGTCTGATTGCATTTCGAGCATTTGGCAGACAGATAACTGAACATTTTTGCCAGTCTTGCCGGTGGTAAATGCCACCTGTAAAACATTTTATAAAAGTTTTCTTTATATGCCGAAGCCATAGTCAATTTATAGTTCCTGTCCCAAAGTTTTTCCCATTTCTCTAATTCTTTATTATAACCAAAATTTTTTGCCCATACAATCATTTCTTTGACTTGCTCCTCTTCCATTTTAAAGGTCAATAAGTAATTATATATATTTTTTATCAATTTTTCATCTGTCCCCATTAGAATCTTATCAAATGCTGTTGGTTCTTTATTTAAACCCCATGTTTTAATTGTGACGTTTCTGAAAGATGCCTTAATTAATTCATGAGCCATGAGCCAAACTTCAAAAGAAATACAGTCATTTATTAGGAGCACCATTTCGGCAATATTCGGATGCAGTTAGAACTAATCCCACGTAGATTTACATTCCCCTATGACCAGTGGTGGGATTCAATTTCTTAAACAACCTGTTCTGTGGGTGTGGCTTATTTGGGTGGGTGTGGCTTGGTGGTCATATGACCGGGTGGACGTGGCTTGGTGGTCATGGGGTATAGGGACTACTCAGAGGGCTGAAAAAAGTCATTTCTGACCAGTCCTCGCACTTATGACCATCCTCACATTTATGCCCATTGCAGCATTCTTAACAACCATGTCACTCATTTCACAACTGCTTCTCTTCACCATGGTGACAAGATAGGGCAAAAAACATAAAATGTGAGGACAGTCGTAAGTGCGAGGACAGGTCAAAAGTGCGAGGACCAGTCAAAAATAACTTTTTCAGCCCTCTGAGTAGTCCATATGCACAAAAGGACTACCCAGAGGGCTGAAAAAAGTGATTTCTGACAGGTCCTTGCACTTATGACCGGTCCTCGCACTTATGACTGGTCATCATTTATGCCCGTTGCAGCATTCTTAACAACCATGTCACTCATTTCACAACTGCGATGCTTCATGTGACCGGGTGGCCATGGCCAGGTTCTCATGTGGCATCGCTTCTTTGCCCTAATGACAGTTTGGTGCAATGGTCGTAAGTGTGAAAAACGGTCACAAGTCACTTTTTCCAGTGCCATTGTAACTGTTGTAAGTCAAGGATTACCTGTACAAAAATACAAAAAGCTTCTTTGCTTTGCCAATCCCAATACCAATCATTAGATTAGAAATACCTGCAAACTGGAGTTACAAATCAGGGAGGGTGCCAGAGCACCTTGAAGAATTAAAATAGTTAAAATGCAATGATAACTATCAGCAGCCAATTCTTGCTCGTAAAATGAAACCCTTTAGCAGACAGGTCATTTAAGCTCTCCAGAATGAAGCAAAGGAGCAGAGTATCTGTTGCTTGTTAAACCAATTACCAGAACAAATAGACACAGAACTAGTCAAATTTCCGAAGCTGCTTCTTTTCAGGAACAGAGATTAACATTTTTCCTTCCAAACAAAGCTGAATAGGGAAAATTATCTCATCACTAAACACAGGATTAAACATCACCAAGCACAGAATTAAAGTTCACCAAAAACCAGTTTTAGACCAAAAGTCAGAAAGGGTATGTAAACTCACGTTTGAATGTCAATCTTTCTAGCTAGCCAAGAAGCCTTGCTGAATGTCACTCATCTTGGTTCCTTGTCAATGAAAGCTTCTGCTTCGTTATTCAATTATTTCTTCAAAGTGCTGATCATTGCATCCCGGCTGGAAGAACTCCAACAGGGGAGTATTTCCTCCCAACAGTGGTGTAAAAAGCTTAAAACAACCCTTCCCGTTTAAGAAAGTCAAGCAAAAAAAAAACCTCCGAGAACCTCTGGAACCGGAAGCGACAGTAAGTCTAGGCATACTGCTGGAGAGGCAGTTTCTGTAAGCAGGGCAATAAAGATTAGGCTAGGAAACAACACCGAATGTTGTAATTCCTTACAGGATTAACCCTGTAAAGTGAAAAAAAACAAGGAGATTTCTTTTAACAACTGGTTCTCCTAACTGCTTAACTACTTAACTACTTAACAACCGGTTCTACTGAACCGGTGCAAACCGGTAGAATCCCACCACTGCCTATGACCCTGTCTCTCCCCTCCTCCCTGGCCATGTCATAAATCACATTCTCCAATTAACCACTTTGGCTGTCTGTGAAATCCAACACCCTCCTACTGATTGCAGTAAGAAAGCATGTATGGAATGTAGCCTCAGTTAGGGAAATCAATCAGCTCTATCAGTTCTCCCTCCCTTCTGCTCATGGCAACTTGAAAGCTTTGCAAGTTGACATTAACGTCTTTCTCATATCTTGATTGTATCTGGAGATACGGCCACCAAGCTAAATCCACCCCTTGGTTCTGTAGTTGTTGTCTAGGTTTAAGCTCACCTTTCTCATTCAGAATATCTTTATAGAATACAATTTTTTCCAGATTAATAAGGTTTGGATATATTAATGCTTCCATTGTAGAGAGCCAGACTGGTATTTTCATGTAATGTTGTAGTTTAATTTTTTTCCATACATGAAGAACTCAAAAGTAATATATCGTATCTGTGCCTTCAAAAATGTACTCAGTCTAGTCTTTCTCTTCAAGTTACAGATAATTACTTCCTTGCTTCACTTTCACTTCAGCGGGTGTGTAATCCACTCTGAACTTTCACTCACCGCTTCCGGAGGGGGAAAGAGTAGTAATTCCCTCCTTCCTTCTCTTTGGAGTCTCCCTTCTTCACTAAAGTATTTTGGTGAGCTTAGTTTTAATTCTGGGTAGAAATTAGACAATCCTTACCCCGATCCAATACACTGTTACTTTCCCGCTTTTCTTCATGCTTGCTTGTTCCGGCTGTCAGAGCTTTGGTTGGGCCATTAATGGCCGTCTTCTCCTCTGCCTGTCAGGAAGATTTTCCCTGACCCAGCAAAGTGTACCGCCATCCACTTGCGATCTATGGGAGCCCTTCCTTTCTTGCCACCCCTTCAAGGCAACATTTGGCCCGTAGGAGCCTCCAGGCAGGCAGAAATCAGCTTTGCTTCATGGAGCTCCGCAAGTCACAGCTGTCACGCTCTGGCAACAGACCGGAAGTCCCTCAAAAGTGATTTCACTTTAAACACTTTCTCTGCCAGCAAGTACCAGTAGATGGTGCACTTGTTCTGTTTCCTCCAATTTGGTCCGATCACTTCTTACTTTTAAGGCTTAAAGTTTTTTTCTTTTTATAGTCAAAAGTTTCAAAATTTTTGTGAAGAGAGGACAACAGAGATTCAACCCTACTAATACCTCATCCTCCTATCTCTTCCACATTTCTTGTATCAAAATAGTAAATTCTTCTGAGTCTTTTTTTAAATTAATGACTAAGTGCTTTTTCACCACCTGATCCAGAGGTGGAAAGTTTAAATCCCACCTCCTATTCTTTAGTCTAACTCTCAACTTAGTCCAATTTGAGAGAGAGCCAAGTCTTTTCTTTTGAAGTAGAGGTCAGAAAAATCTCACCTAGAAAAAAACACACCGCTCGATAATCTTCTTCTTTTAACTTTCTGGTCTGGTTGCTGCAGCTTCTGACAGTTCGTAATGGCCGCCTGTCATTCCTCGCTGGTCTGAGAGGCTTTTCTCTGTTCCCACAGAGATTTGCGGGCTCCCTGTGGTTCGCAGAGTGTCTTCTTCACCAACCCCTACAGGGTTGGCTAGGGTCTCTATGGACCCCCGGGCAGGGGGATTTCAACGATTCTCATAGAACCCTGTGAAGTCCCGTCGTATTCGCTGCAGCGCTAGCCATACCTCCCTCATCAAATGTCTGTGTGTGTGTGTGTGACAGAGAGAGAGATAAATGGTGGAGAGGAAACCTTTTCAAACAGCATTGCCTACAATTCTTGTTACTCCCCTCCATCATTTCTCTTCCTCTCTCTCTCTCTCTTTCTCTCTCTCTCACACACACACAGAGAAATTTGATTGCTTGAAAGGGACAGGCTGCGCTTTGCTTCTATCATAAGCACACACGTCCCACAATCTTCCAGAATTACCTGCCGATTGTCCTTTTCTCAAGCAGCAGCAGCTGGGTAGAGGTGGGGGGGAGCAGATTCCGATGGGCCGCATGGCTTTCTGCCTCATTGTAGCAGCAGCCTAAGCAACACCCGAGCTCCATGCCTGTGCAGCGCAAACCGTGGTTGCCGCCTGCTCCAGAGCCACAAGGTGAGCTGCTGAAGAGAGGGGCCCTTGGCTGCTAGATTGCTTGGCGCTGTGGGCAGGGCTGAGGCTAGCAAGAGTGCGCCAGAAACATCTCCAGGCACCCGGAGAGACAGAACTCCCAGCCCTCGCTGGCTCAGCTGGTCCATGGTCCGTGGTTCAGGGGCTGAGCAGCCATGAAGTGACCACGATTGCCACCTCCTGCACCTGAAAAAAAATAAGACCTGCCCGAAAATAAGCCCAGGTGCTTATTTTCAAGCCTAAAAGAAAAAAAAACCCGGTCTTATTTTCAGGGAAACACAGTAATAACAGTGAGAACCCCCCACTTAGGGTGGTCCATGATTACAAAGCTTTGAAGTCAATCATGGTAAGAGACCATTATCCACTGCCGTTAATTGCAGACTTATTAGACTACAGATGCAAGCATTTTTACAAGACTAGACCTCTGCAATGCTTACAACCTTATTTGAATAAAAGAAGACCCTGAATACTTTACCGCCTTTGACACCAGGTATGGGAAATTTGAATACACAGTGCTGCCTTTTGGTCTGTGTAACACCATGGCCATATTCTCCAGATTCATGAACCAAATTTTTCAAGATTTGATAAATTTCTGGTCTTATATTTGGGTGATATTTTAATCTACTCTGAGAATGAGGCTCAGCACACAGACCACATGTACACAGTCCTCAGTAGACTGAGAGATAACCACCTCTTTGCCAAGCCAGAAAAATGTGCCTTTGATTTGCAACAACTAGACTTCTTGGGTTACTATGTTTCCACAAAAGGCATCCAGAACTGGAGGAGGAGCAGGTAAAGGAAACAATGATAGCCTGGGCAAAGAATTTTGGATATTCAATAGATCTAGATAAATGGCAACAGCTATGGGAAAGGAATTATAAATTAACAATGTCCATTGCATAGAAGGAAAATCAATATAAAATGGTTTATAGATGGCATATGCCCCCTGAGAAACTGGCAAAAATGTTTAAAGATAAGTCAGCTAAATGTTGGAAATGTCACCAGTTACCAGGTTCTTATTACCATATGTGGTGGACATGTCCAGAAGCAAAAAATTATTGGAATACAATTAAGATATGGCTGGAAGAAATGATTCATCAACGTATTGATCTAAAACCAGAACTGTTCCTTTTGGGTATCCTACCAGAAAAAATTACCAAAGAAAATATTTATTTGATTATACATGTAATAACGCCTGCAAGGATTGTTTATGCACAACACTGGAAAGCAGAGAGAATACCTTTGGAAGGAGAAGTAATTTAAAAAAAATTTAGATTGTGCAGAAATGAATAGATTGACTTTGATGATTAAAGAAAGAGAAGATTCAGAATACTTTAAGATATGGAATCAATTTTACTATTGGTTAGAAAAGAGATATAAATAAGTAAATTAATAGTTATATATAAAAATGCTATAATCAGAATATTTTGTTAGTGATGAATTGTTGTAATTGATTCAATGAGAACGAAGACAGAAGAAATAACAAAAAGAATGATTGGAGACAACACCGAGATGTCACACGGAAGGAATGACTGATGTATTAAATGTTTGTTTGTTTTAAAAAATAAAAAACTTTTTTAAAAAAGGCATCCAGATGGACCCCCAGAATGTCCAAAATGTACTTGACTGACAAGCCCCTCACATAGACCAAATACATCCAATGCTTCCTAGGCTTTGCTAACTTTTACAGGAAATTTATACTAGCCTTTGCTCATAAAGCCAAACCATTGACCCAACTGACTTAAGAAAGGAGTTAAATTTGCTTGGACTCCTACACACCAATCAGCCTTCAAAGAGTTAAAGCAACTTTTTGTCTGCCAGCCTCTGCTTCAGCACTGGAACACATCAAAGAGATTTATTGTCCAGACAGATGCTTCAGATGTAGCCACTGGAGCTGTTCTCTTACAAGAGAGGGGGAGACAACAGCCTTCTACCATGCACATTCTTTTCCAGAGCCCTGATGGCACCAGAATGCAATTATGACCTCTTTAATAAGGAACTCCTTGCCATTAAATCAGCATTCCGGCACTAGAGACACTTCCTAAAAGGCCCACGCTTTCATAGAAGTCAACATTGACCACAAGAATTTACACACCCTGCAACAAACCAAGCCGCTTTCGCCTAGACAAGTCAGATGGAGCCAGTTCTTCTCATAGTTTGATTTTTACATTAAGTATGTCCCAGGCTCCAAGAACTTAATGCCAGATGCACTCTCCTGCAAACCAGAATATTCCCTTATTTACAGATTCCAAAACCTCCTGCAACCTTCCAATTTCCAGTTTCACCAATCACCACCAACTACTGAGAGGTTTGGAGCATCCCAACTGCTCCAGGACTTAATCACCAAGATAAAGGAACAGCAACGATGAGATCACTTCTCACAGGCCAGGATAGATGACCTCAAGGATACCCCAGCAGGTACTGTAACCCTGTTTGCAATGGAGGGAGGTGCTCTGAAACACAGAGGCAGAATAATAGTCCCCACCCCCCGCCGCAGGAAAGAGGTACTGCAGCTTTGCCATAATAATCAAATGGCAGGGCATGGTGCTGTGTTCAAAACTCTGCACAGAACCATAAGAGACTTTTGGTGGCCTAGGATGGCTGCAGACATCAGGGAATATGTGGCTTCTTGCCACACGTGCAGAAGGGACAAACCCCTCCATCAGAAGCCTGCAGGACTTTTATAACCACTACTTACGCCCCCCTCCCCCCTTGGCATACGGTCTCTCTGGATTTCATTAAGGATTTACCCTCTGTCCAAGGCTTCACTACCATACTAGTGGTGCTAGCTCTTTTCACCAAGATGTCCCATTTCGTATCCTGTGAGGGATTGCCCAGTGCCAAAGACACAGCCCAAACTTTTTCTTTTTTTTAATTAAAAAAATTATAAATTTTATTAAAACACAAATTTGACATTTACACAACATACAACATATAAATAGCTTATCCTTTTAAAGCATTGTTTCATAGTGGTTTTCCATCTGATATTTTATACTTCCCCTTTTTCTTAGTCTAATACTCCTTCTTTTTCCCCTCCTTCTCTTTTTCTTCTCTTCTCTTTTTTTTCTCCCCCTCTTTCCCCCTATAAAGATCTATATATTTTGATTATATCTTTACTGTTTTACATTTCTACATTCTTATTATATACATATAAAAATAATAATAATAATTATATACATAATTGCACTACTCAATACATATACTATATATATATATATATATATATATATATATATATATTATTTCTGTTCTTTTCTCCTTGTATTTATTTTTCTTTATTGATAGTGTTAAGCCAATTATACCATTTATTCCATATTCTGTAATAGTCTGTCTCTTCTTTTTCTTTAATTTCTTTTGTTAATCTGTCCATCTCAGCGCATTCTAAGATCTTATCTACTGTATTAGTTCTTCTTCAGTTGGGATTTTTTCCTGTTTCCAATTTTTTGCATATGTTATTCGTGCTGCTGTTAAGATATGTAGCATCAAATATTTTATTTCTTTGGGGTATGGTTTTGTAAAGATTCCTAACAGGAATGTTTCTGGTTTCTTTTCTATTTGCTGTTTTGTTATTTGTTCTATCCATTTCTTAATGATCGACCAAAATTTTTTTGCTGCCGGGCACGTCCACCATAGATGGTAATAAGTTTCTTGCGATTTCTTACATTTCCAACATGTTGCACTATTGTTTGGGTGTATTTTTGCCAGCCTTGTCGGTGACAGATGCCATCTGTAGAACATCTTCAACCGATTTTCCTTGTATGCCACCGCTAGTGTTAATTTTGTATTCACTTGCCATAATGTTTCCCACTTCTCCAAGTCTATTGTGTACTTAAAATTTTGCTCCCATTTGATCATTGTATCCTTCACTGTTTCCTCCTCCATTTTATATCGTAATAAAAATTTATAAGTTTTGCTAATTAGTTTCTCTTCTGATTCTAATATAATTTTATCTAGTTCTTATTTATCTCTATGGATTTCGTATGCTTTTATATGCTCCTTGTGTTTAGATTGGATTTGTGTGTAAGTCCACCAGTCGATTTCTCTATTTAGGTCTGTTTCCAACTGTTGTTTTGATTTCAATTTTTCTTGTTGTTCAATTAAGTCTTTGTATCTAATTACTTTTTTAAGTTTTGTTAGATTTGGATGTCTTACTGCTTCTAGTGGTGAAAGCCAGATTGGTCTTTTCGTGTAATGCTGTTTTTTAATTTTTAACCAAATTTGCAATAGCGCATTCCTTATTGTGTGTCTTTTGAGATAGGTATGTGTTTTGTGTCTCTCATCCCAGAGGAATGAATGTCAACCCACTTGTATTTCATGTCCTTCAATTGTTAATATTCTATTATTTTTTAATTCCATCCATTCTTTTACCCAGGATAACACAGCTGCTTGGTAGTAAATTTCCCATTCAGGGAGTGCTGTTCCTCCTCTATCTTTTGTATCTTGTAGTAGTTTAAGTTTTTTCTTTTAAATGGCTGTGATGATCCAAGCTCTGATGATCCCAGCTGAGTTGCCTGCCATCAGGCAACTCAGCTGGGATCGTCAGAGCCTTTTGAAAGCATTTTTTTACATGGTTTTTGTTATGTCCTTATAAGGACATCCGGCCGGGGATTGGTTAATCCTCCGGGCGGGAAAGTTAAACCGCTGTCATTGGACGGCTGGTCTGCCGGAGCGCTATAAAAAGGGCTCCGGCAGCACAGCCGTTCGTCTGTTCTGACTTAGTTGAGAGCTGAATAAAACTTGTTGAACAGACCCCGCTGGTCTTGTCTTCTTTCCTGCGCCTGATCTAACAGTTTTACATGTAAAAAATGGTTTTAAAAGTAAAAAAAAAAAATTGGCCACGCCCACCCAGTCACATTACCACCACCACCACCAAGCCACGCCCACAGAACCGGTAGTAACAAATTTTAGATTTCACCCCTGGTTTAATCCATTTATATTTACCAAGAGAAGTTTGATTGCCTCTTCCATTGCCTAGTGTAGTTGTTTTTTGGTATATCTTGTTTCCATCCGTGTTTTTACTTTCGCGCCTTCTCTTTCCTCTCTTTCTTTTTCTTGACTTTTTCTTACTTCTTTCTCTTGCTCCACTTCTATTTGCTCTTCTTCCTGGCTTCTACTTTCTGCTTCTTCTTTACTTTCCTGTTCCACTTCCTGAGTAAAGTGCAAGTTATAGAATTCTCTTGCTTTCTCTAATGTGTCTACTTTGTATTTTTTGTCTTGCCAAGTGATTAAGTGATCCGGTGTTAGCCATCTAAACATTATTTTATATCTGATCAATTGGGATGTTAAAAACTGGTATTGTTGACGTTGGTTTCTGATTCTTTGGGGTATTTGTTTTAAAATTGTGATTTCTTTACCCTTATATGTCAACGTTTCTTCTCTTGACTTTCTGTATACTTCATCTCTAATTGTTCATTTTGAGAATCTAACGTGCATTTCTCTTGCCAGTCGGTGCCTTCTTATGTAATTAGTATGTATCGATATATTTTGTCCAACTGTCCTTTTATTTCTGATTTGTCTCTTTGTATTATTTCTGACACTATCTCCACCATTTTTTCTCCCAAACCTTCATCTTTTTCTTCTATTATATTTTGAAAACGCAAAAAGTATGAAGCTTTCTCCATCTTGAGCATCGCTATTGAGTCGGACAATTGCTTATTTAGTTGAAAAGCTTTTTGCTCCATTGCCTCTACTTTTGTCTCTACTTGGTCTATTTTTGTTTCTGCTTTTCTAATTCTTTGTTCGTTTTCTGTTATTGATTGTTGGATATCCCCAATTTTATCATTTATATTCTTAATGTCCTCCTTAACTTCTCCTATTTCATTTTTAATTTCTGCATGAAACGTTCTCATTTCTTCATGGTTTTCTGCCATTTTTTCTTGTGTTTTTAATAATGTTTCTTGAATCATTTGAAACATATTCTGCATAGCATTTAGTGTCATTTCCAATTTTTCTTTTTCTTTTTCTTTTCCTATCATGTTATCTATTGTTTTTTGTTGTAGTGGTGATGCCACTGTTGCTGTAGTGTTTACAGTTGGTTTTTTTCCTGTTTTCGTTATGGTGGTTATAGTTGACATTTTTAATGCTCATGTGAAGCTTTCCCACACTAACGTATACATACTGTATTAATCGTTGATTTTTCTCCCCCTGTACACACATCTTTTTACTTATGTAAATATAGCAATTTAACACTTTAACAATATCACAATATAATTATTGTTTTGCAGATTCTCAGTTCTTACTTTACACTATTTTCAATCAATCTGATTATAATTCATTTACTTTACTTTTCTTTTATATTCCGTAATTATAAAGTTAATGATTATCTTTTCTTCTTTAATTCCTTATCTTCTTTAACATTCCACCTTTTCAAATTTTATAAATTCACAGTGCAATATACAATTATAACTATAATATAATTCCAATTTCCCCCCTTTACTTTACTTGATTGATTATGTATATATTTATTAAATATAAGAATAAAAATATTTGTTTATTCTTTCCTTATTGTTATTTGATGCTCCTTCCCTTCTCCAATCTTGGTTGTAGTTGTACTAGTAGTTATTTTCTATCATACATTCGTGTCAGTCCTTTTTCCAATCTTAGTCTCTTTCTTTAAGTCCACTACAGTCACCAATCACTTTTTAAATCCCACAAGTTTTTCAAAAGTTCTTCATTTTCTTCTTTACCTTTTAGAATTATTTAAATTCTCCAGTTTATCGCCCTCTCCAGTTCTCTCTGCCTCCGCCTCCACCTCCGTCTCGGGGTCTTAACTCTGTCACTCTTCCGATTTTGCTTACTCACTCCCTGGGTTCCTTCTTCCTCGCACTGTTCTCTTTTTCCTCCTGTTGCGCTTCTCCTTTAATCTGCCGCCGTTTTTTAGTCCGTCTTTTTTGTGCCCACCTCAGTCCGTGCTTCTCCGTGTTACACGCCTCCTCCTTCTGGGACTCTTTCAATCTGCCACTCGAAACTGCTATTTTCACTCTTTGCTTCACTTTAGACGGTCGCCATCATGCCTATCTGCCTTAAAGGCCGACTTCCTCTCCACCAGCTTTAAAGAGGTTTGTCTTTTGTCCTCCCTGACGATAGTGCGTCGCCTGGGGGCTTCAGGACTTCCTCTTTTATTTCCCGATCCCTGCAGGTTCGAGAGTGCTCTAAAAGAGCTTCTAACAGAGAGTTTTTTGGGTTCCAGAAATGGCGCCCCGTTTCCTCACCCTCTTCACGATGACGTCACTGCCGGAAGTCCCCAAACTTTTTCTTGACCACGTCTTTCGCTACCATGGCATGGTCTCAGCACTCATGTCAGACAGAGGGGTGCAATTCCAGTCTAGATTTTGTAAAACATTTTTTCAGTTACTAAAGCTGTGGTGTCACAGTGGTTAGAATGCAGTACTGCAGGCTACTTCTGCTGACTGCCAGCTGCCTGTAATTTGTCAGTTCACTTCTCACTGGCTCAAGGTTGACTCATCCTTCCATCTTTCCAAGGTTGGTAAAATGAGGACCCAGAATGTCCCAATATGCTGACTCTGTAAACCACTTAGGGTTGTAAAACACTGTGAAGTGGCATATAAGTCTAAGTGCTATTGCTATTGCTAAATTTCAAGGTCAATCTCTCCTCAGCCCATCACCCTGCCATGAATGGAGAGTCTGAAGAAACAACTAGCAGAATTTTCTTACAATTCACTGCACTCATCAACTTCAATGACACCATTTCAAGCCATGTGTCAAGGTTCCAACTAATGAACCCAAGCAAATCAGAACTCTGAGACTAGAATCTTCCTCAAAGAACTTTATTGGGTACATCATATTGGCACAATCAACTGTAAAACCAACTCTAAATATTCCCTGTTGTTTCAGTATAATTAAAATAGTAAATGGTCCCCTCCCCAAGTGTCACCAGTCACATTGTCCAATTAGGTTAATTGGCGGGCTCCTTAGGCAGGGGTGAAATCTAAAATTTGTTACTACCACTTCTGTGGGTGTGGCTTGGTGTGTGTGGGGGGTAATGTGACTGGGTGGGCATGGCCAACTTTTCTTTTTTTTTTACTTTTAAAAGCATTTTTTCTAAAACCTTAAGAAGTTGCAGAAAAAAATGCTTTTAGAACCCTCTGACAATCAGGCAACTCAGCTGGGATCGCCAGAGGCTTTTAAAGGCATTTTTTCCCCCTACAACCTCTTCATGCAGAAAAAAATGCTTTTAAAAGCCTCTGGCGATCCCAGCTGAGCCGCGCGATCATCAGAGACTTTTTTTTTTACTTTTAAAAGCATTTTTTCGGCCGAAGCAGTTGTAGAAAAAATGCTTTTAAAAGTAAAAAAAGAGCCTCTGATGATTGCGCGGCTCAGCTGGGCATGGAGGGGGGGGCACAGGGATTTCTGCTACCAGTTCTCTGAACCACCCGCCACCATCGCTACCGGATCGGGCGATCTGGTCCGAACCGGGAGCATTTCACCCCTGTCCTTAGGCACTCCCCTCCTTCTTCACCCAACACCTGTGGAGATGATCTTGGTTCCCATGATATGGAATGGAATGGAATGGAATGGAATGGAATGGAATGGAATGGAATGGAATGGAATGGAATGGAATGGAATAGAATAGAATAGAATAGAATAGAATAGAATAGAATAGAATAGAATAGAATAGAATAGAATAGAATAGAATAGAATAGAATAGAATAGAATAGAATAGAATGGAATGAAATGGAATGGAATGGAATGGAATGGAAC
>WNWU01012086.1:38127-68516 GCA_012654045.1 Ptyas mucosa
GTTGGGTTGTGAAATAAGCCTTGACCTGAGTGATTTGGAATATTTTATTAAGGACTGTAATAAATTTGGACTGAATTGTAATTGCAGAAGTTTTACTGAATATAGTAAATTGGAGTTTTTTGTTTGAAGGTAATAAATATAAGGCAAAAGGACTACGGGCCTAGGGCAATTGCAGCTGATCTGGTGGTTTCCCTAATAAGTCTGATGAACTTATTAATCTAATTTCTGGCTGGATTTGATGGATATTATTTGATATACAATTACAAAGTCACTCGGGGTTTTTTTTTATATAAAGAAGCAATTTTTATTTAGGTGGGTAGATGCAAATGAAGACATTCTACATGCTGTTGGAAGATGTGAACATAAGAAGATTAACAACTGGTTTAATCTAGTATGAAGAATTTAAATGTTTGATATAGCTATTAAATGATGTTTTTAGTTGATTTGTTAATATGTACTGATAAATTAATAAGAGGTTTGATTACTACTTTTTAGTTAGAAAATGTTTTTTTAAGTGTTTTAACTATAATTGGACCTTAATGGTTTAAAAGTGGAGGACGGAAGAGTTTATATAATATTTTATTTTAAATTTGGGGTTTTTGAATGAGGGGTTTTTTTGTTTTCAATGAAAGAAGTTATAAAATATCTTGTTAAACTGTATAGATGTAATAATCTGCTAAGTATGTATTAGTTAAATTGAGTAACAATAGGTTTGATTAGGTAATATTTAACTGTTTTATTAACTGCTGCAATTATAAATGGATACTAATTTTGTTAAATTAGATGGAATAAGAAGAAAGAAGACTTGCTTTCCTTTTATTTATTTGTTTAATGATTATGAAAAGTGAGAGATGGAGTTGAATTTAGGGGATTCAAGCTGTATTTTATATTTTGTATTTGCTCTGGGAAGTCAGGGGGGTGGTTGGGGAGGGGGGGAAATGTATGTAAAACTTTTAAAACTTTTTCAATAAAAAAAAATGGATGATAAGATGGAAAAGATCCAACAAAACATTGCAAAAAATGAACAACAGATCCAAAATATTGAAATAAAAATGGACCAAGCAGAAAAAAAATTGGATAATATGGAAACTGATCAAATTGCATTGAATAAAGAATTGGAAGATTCAATTTTGTATTTAGAATTGGAAAAGGCATCCTTCTACCTACGATTTCAGAATATCGTTGAGAACAGAGAAGAAAATCTGAGAGACTTGATGGTGGGGATTTTAGTGGAGGCGACCCAAAAAAACAAAGAGTAAATTAACAAAGAAATAGATGAAGTCTATAGAGTATACACAAATTACGCCCAGAGAAATAAATTACCAAAAGAGATCCATATTAGGTTCGCAAGGAAATCGGTGAAAGAAGAAATATATAAAATAATGAGAGAGGAAGTAATTACTTACAAAGATAAAGAAATAATAATGTTGGATGCTTATCCTACGGTTGGGTAGATAATATAGAGAAAACTATGTTCTGTAACTTTAACTGCTACGTGATGATACTAATTGGCTGTGCTAAGCAGACATAAAAGAAGGCAGGAAGTTCATTCACTCCTGCTCCTGCTATTAGAAGGTTGAACTGCTGAAAGGAACTGTGTCAGTGTTACTGAAGAGAACTGGAATTGTAAGCAAACTATGTTTTTGTGTTGAACCGTGATTATTTGAAGAAGTGTTATCTTTGTTTTGAGAAGCCAAGTTTGTTTTTTATACTACAAGTAAAGACTGTTTATTTTTCTTTAAACGTTCAGAGTCTGTGAGTATCTGTGTGTTTTTGCTAAGCAACGTATCTATTCGCTGTCTGGTCCGCTGCACTACTTTGCAGAGGGAAGTTTTACCCTCAACAAATAACATTAAAACAAATACTGAGAAGAATAAGAGAAACAAGGAGAAATTATAATTTCCTAACAACAGAATTGAACAAACATAAAATAATGTTCTGGTGGTTGACACCCGAGGGAATCCATGTTTCATGGCAGGATAAAAAACACAGAATCGACACCTTAGAAAAGGCACAACAATTTTTTGATAGACATTTTGTATCAGAAGAGGAACAAGAAACCGAAGTTCAACAAGACTATACCAACAAGGAGGGCCCAGCAGATGAAGTACAGAGAGAACGAGAAGGAAGAACAAGAATGGAGAAAGAGAGGATGGAAAGAGAGGGAGCAAGGGAAAAAAAAAACATCGTAAGAAACACAAGAAGACTCAGGACAGCAAGGAGATAGAAGATTGGAATGGAAAAGGAACTAAAATTGATATCAATTAATATAAATGGCTTAAACATCCCATCTAAAAGAACTCGGATATTTAAAAACTTACAGAAATTGAAGACAGATATCATAACATTACAAGAAGTCCACATCAAAAAACAACACCAAAAATTACTGGAAAATAAACGACTGGGAACACTCTATACCGCACTAACAGAACAAAAAAAGAAAGGCATCGCAATATACATCAAAAATCACATACAAGCAAAAAAAATATTTGCAGATGAGGAGGGTAGGACCCTGATGATTGAGATCAAAACAGGAACGAAAACCATACTATTAGTGTCACTCTATGTGCTGAATGGAAGCCAAACTGATTACTTCAAAAAAATACATAATATAATCAAAGAATTGGACTATGAAAATATATGTCTCATTGGAGATTATAATGCAATTGCAGATATAGACAAAGATTATTAAAGTAGTAAAAAAAATAAATCCAGGAAAAAAACACTACCGGATACATTTTACGATATGGTACAAGAATTCCAATTACAAGATGCTTGGAGGGAAATTAATCAAAATAAAAAACAATTTACATTTTATTCAAATCCGCACCAATCATGGTCCAGAATTGACATGGCCTGGATGACATCAGAGCTCAAGTTAGATATCAAACAAATAGAAATTGCAACAAATACATGGGCAGATCATAGTCCGATTGTAATAACATGGAAAGGTCTTCAAACACGGAGAAGATGGATGATGGATAAAGTCATCATAAAGGACAAACAATACGTGGAAATGATTCAAAGAGAATTGAAAATATTTTTCCAAATTAATGTAAAGGAACATACCAGCCTGCAAAATTTATGGGACACAACCAAAGCTTACATAAGAGGCTTAACAATCGCTTATATAGCACAAAAAAATAAAGACAAGCAACAAACAAAAGAGAACCTATTGACCCACCTCCAACAGTACGAATTAGAATTACAGGAAGAGCCACACAATAAAGAAATTAAAGGGAAAATTAATCTTACAAGACACAAAATAAACTTAATCACAACAACAGAGATCTCAAGGAAAATTAAGATGGCCAAACAAAACCATTTCGAGTACGCAAATAAAACTGGTCGGTGGCTGGCCTACAAACTGAAAAAAGAAAAAGAGAAGAAAATGATACAGCAATTAAAAGACAAAGACGGACAAATATACTATAATAATCAGGATAAAAAACGGATTGCAAAGGATTTCTTCCAAAACCTATATGCAAAAGAAGAAATTCGAGAGGAAGACATCATACAATATTTAAGTAAAACAAATATTCAGGAATTAAAAGAAAACCATATCGAATCATTGAACAGACCGATTTCCATGTTAGAACTAATAGAAGCAAGGAAGAAACAAAAAAACAACAAAACACCTGGACCAGATGGCATACCATCTGAATTTTATAAGACATTCCAGCAATCACTAGACGACATTCTAATACAGGTATTTAATGATGCACTCCTGGAAGCTCAAACTCCACAATCTTGGAATGAAACAATAATTACATTAATACCAAAACAAGACTCAGACTCGGCTGAAATTAAGAATTATAGACCAATATCTCTTTTTAATGTGGACTATAAATTATTCACATCTATTATAACACAAAGACTGAAAAATATCATTAATCATTATATACTGTACATCCAGACCAAAATGGCTTCATCCCCAGACGACAAATTAAAAATAATACAAGGACAATTATTGACACCCTTGAATATTACGAACAACAACCAGATAAGCAATTAGCATTAATTTTCCTGGACGCACAAAAAGCATTTGATAATCTCAATTGGACATTCCTAATAAAACAATTGGAAATGATGAAACTTGGCGAAAGATTTTTAAATATGATCAAAAGGATATACAATACCCAAACAGCAAAAATATTGATTAATGGAGAGACAACGGAACAATTTGACATGAAGAAAGGAGTGAGACAAGGATGTCCCCTATCCCCCATATTGTTTATACTAACACTGGAAATACTATTGAAAGAAATTAGGGAAAATAAAGAAATAAAGGGATTAAAGTTAAAGACCCAGGAATATAAACTGCAAGCATTTGCGGATGACATAGTACTCATCCTAGAAAAACCATTACAATCAGGACCTAAATTACTGACAAAAATCGAACAATATGGGAGAGTAGCAGGCCTGAAAAATCAATAAACAAAAAACAAAAATATTAACTAAGAACCTTACCAAAAACCAAGAGAAAGAATTGGAAAATATACTAGGAATACAAACAGTAAAGAAAGTGAAATACCTAGGGATCTGGCTTACTAATAGAATATCAACTCTCAAGGAAGATAATTACAATAAATTGGCCAAAGAAATAGAAAAAGATTTAGAACTTTGGACTAAATTACAGCTATCATTCCTAGGTAAAATCGCCTCCATCAAAATGAACATCCTTCCAAGGATGCTGTACCTATTTCAGGTGATACCAATAAGTCCATTAAAACCGGAAACATATTTATTAGGTATATTCACAAATAACTACGAAAAAGAAACAACATATTTAATTACACATATTTTGACCGCAATGAGAATCATCTTCGCACAAAATTGGAAATCAGAAGAAATCCCAACACAAGATAAAATAATATCGAAAGTAATGGAATGTGCTGAGATGGACAAACTCACTAAAGAAATCCAAGAAAAGGAAGAATCTGAATACTACCTGGTTTGACAAAAGTGGTATCAATGGTTGGAGAAAAGGAAAACCAAATGAAAGATGATCCCAAAAGATTTGAATCAACTTGTGTACCAAACGAGACATATTAGAGTTAAAATAGAACTTTTTAAAAAAATGTTATATAAGGTGAGATGTGGATATAGATATTGAGAAATGTAATTTACCGATGTACTATCTTAAGAAATAAGCCATCACGTTTTAATGTTGTATATGTTGTGTATTGTTTTATTTGTATTTTTTCTTTTTCTGTGTGTGTGTGTGTTTTTAAAATTAATAAAATAATTTAAAAAAAAAGAAACTGCTATCGAGTCAATGGTCCTGACATTCCAGATTGATGACACTGCCAGACGTGTGATTCCACCTGACCTCTGGAGGACCTTTGGATTGGATGATTTACGCTGGACAGTTGGGAGGGGATGCTTTCTATATGTGATTTTCACACCTATTGCCTCAGATCTTGCTTTCCTTGGCTGCATTCAGTTCAATTTCAGTAAAAGTACCTTTATCTATGAAAATGGAGTCGGGGTCATTCTTTCTTGAAATCTGAAAGGAGGCACGCCTGTCATTAAGCAAGATCTCATTTTCACAGCCATCCCGGATAACTACCGAGGGGGCTGAAACCAAACGATGTCTGATCAAGACAGTGATCAGGACCAGATGGGAGCTGCTGGCTCTACAATTTCTTCCCTCCCCCCCGGGGGGGGGGGGGGATTCGGAATGGATGGCAAAATTACTACTGGGAGAGGAACCAGAGCGAGCCAGATGGTCAACTGGAGTGGGGAGGCTACTGGACTTGGAAAGGACCCCCCAAGGAGTAACAAGTGCCAGACCCCGAAGGGGAGAATCGACATGGATGCAAGAGCAGAAAGAAAGCCTCATGGTCACCCAGGCTATGCAACTTCTCAGAGATGCTGAAGAAAGCCGCCGAGCCCGGGAGAGGTATGTTTACCCAACTGGGAAGGGAGGAGACCACCCCAGGGAAGACCCAGAGATGGCTGCTTGTGGGGGAGAGGAAGAGCAAGCTGGGGAAGGAACATCTCAAGCCTCTGAAACTCAGGCGAGAGATGTGGCAGTCCAGGGGCACCCAGCATTGCAGGCTCCACCCCAGAGGCGAAGAAAGCCAAAAATTCCTCCCCTACCAGACAAGTTCGGAGGAGAGCTGAAGACCTTGGGATTTTTTTTAACCCAAGTGTGGAACCACATGCAGGACTGGGGGAAGGACTATCTGTCGGATGCGGCACGAGTGAGGTGCATTACAAATGCCCTAGAGGGAGTGGCAGCCGAATGGATGGTGGGCCTTCACAATAACAACTCCCCCCTGCTGAGAAATTACAACCTCTTTATGGGAGCCCTCAGAATGCGCTTTGAGGACCCCCTAGCCGAGCGGAAGGCGAGACTCAGAATGAAGGGCATTCACCAGGGCCGGAGATCGGTGGCAGAGTACACTCAAGAGTTCTGTGCGCTGGCTCCTTTCATGAGAGGGTGGTCAGAGGTGGCCCTGTTAGAAAACTATAAAGATGGATTGAATGAGGACATTTACAAAGATTGCAGAGCACGGGGGGTCCCCAAAGGTCTGCAGAGCTGGTACATGGTAGCAGCGGATGTGAAGATTGACCTGGCCCAAAGCCAGATCTGTGGTGGCCGCGCCTGGGATCAGTCATCCTCCTCTTTCGGCAAGGGGGCGCCAAAGACAGCAGTGGGGAAGACAGAGCCCAAACCCAAGCCAAAATCCTTCGTGTGTTTCAAATGTGGAAAGGAAGGACACCGAGCGGCTGAGTGTTTCTCTAAGCCAGCGCCAAAATCAACCGGCCCTGGAGGGAAGAAGACTGACAAAGCGCCCGCAAAAGCCCACAAGCCCGCCCTGAAAGGAGAAGTTGTTGAGTTCGCTCTCCGAAAACAGGGTGAATTGGGAACTCCGACCATCGTGGACGACAGCGAGACTGACACCGAGTCCGACGACGACAACCTGGTGAGTCACAATGGGGGCCCCATGATCATCCCTGTAGAATTAAGATTGCCATCCACCGGGGCTCACGGGCAGATGCCAGCCCTCCTACACTCTGGGTGCACTGGGTGCATAATCAGCCCAAAAGTGGTGGAAAAGTTGGGCCTAAGGCTAAAAACATTGAGAAGGTCCATCGCTTTCTGTCAGTTAGACGGATCAGTGGCAGGAGGGGGCCCAGCCAGTTTTGTGACTGAACCCATCGAGATGCAGTTGGGGGATCATCTAGAGACTCTTAGTTTCATTGTTGCCCCTGGCATGGAGCGGCCCCTCATACTTGGACTACCTTGGCTCCATAAATGGAACCCGCATGTTAATTGGAGGACGGGAGTTTTGCGCATTTGCTCCGAGAAACCAGGAAAAGACAGGAAAGAACCCCTTTTGGAGGACGGAGGGGAATACGAGGAGGCAGAAACAGCAATAGACCACATAGAGGGGGAGGAGAAAATTCCAAAGGAATATTGGGACCTCCGGGAGGTTTTCAGCGAAAAGGCCTCTGATGTGTTACCTCCCCACAGACCAATGGACTGTACCATTGAAATACTTTGTTAGGATAGGGTGCATGCCTAACAGGTTGTCCAGGCAATATATAAGCTAACATGATGAATATGTATTCTATGACTTTAAGAAGTACTGCTGAGTCATTGTAATGCTGAGTCATTGTATCCTGATTGGATAAGCTCTGTTGTAACTATTTAAGGAGAGCTTGAATGTAGTCAGTGTGGACATGCCTCCATCATGACCTGTTACCAGCGTGAACTTGCTGCTATTTATTACCTACTGCTGTTTTTGTATTTTTCTACTTGATCTTTTACATGGTCTACAAGACTTTTACAAGACTATGAGATTGGTTTTCACTACAAAGTAAAAACTTTGATAGACCAGTTTATATGTATTTTATTCATTATTGCTCTCAGCACCATTTCCATGTGCTCTACGCTCTGCTGGTTGTTAACACAACAATATCCTTAACATTGGTTATGGGCCTAGAATAATCAGAATAACCAGGTTAACTGGAACATCTAGAATTGCTCAGAGCTAAGTATAGTTATCTTGTGAATTGAGAGTTAATGTGAATAATACAGAAAACTGTTTGTGATATATAATCCAAGTGAAGATGGCACAAGAACAGTCATCGAATATTTCCATGATAACCCGGTTGGATGGAACAAACTATGGTTCCTGGGCTACAAAATGTAACCTACTTTTGCGTAGAGAAGGACTATGGGACATAGTTAATAATCCACCGGATGTAACAGCATGGAATCCTGATGATGATGAAGATGCAAAGAAATTAGCCAAGTTTAACCGAGATAATGAACGAGCTCTTTGTATAATTGGACTGACACTGAGTGACCAGCAGCTTGTCCACATCCGTGGCGAAGATCCTGCTGCTAGGTGTTGGACCAAGTTGAAGAGCTTATATGTTCGTGATAGTGTGAGTGCTCATATACAGGTGAAACTCAAAAAATTAGAATATCGTGCAAAAGTTCATTTATTTCAGTAATGCAACTTAAAAGGTGAAACTAATATATGAGATAGACTCATTACATGCAAAGCAAGATAGTTCAAGCCTTGATTTGTCATAATTTTGATGATTATGGCTTACAGCTCATGAAAACCCCAAATTCACAATCTCAGAAAATTAGAATATTACATGAAATCAATAAAACAAGGATTGTACATAGAACAATATCGGACCTCTGAAAAGTATAAGCATACATATGTACTCAGTACTTGGTTTGGGCCCCTTTTGCATCAATTACTGCCTCAATGTGGCATGGCATGAATGCTATCAGCCTGTGGCACTGCTGAGGTGTTATGGAAGACCAGGATGCTTCAATAGTGGCCTTCAGCTCTTCTGCATTGTTCGGTCTCATGTCTCTCATCTTTCTCTTGGCAATGCCCCATAGATTCTCTATGGGGTTCAGGTCAAGCGAGTTTGCTGGCCAATCAAGCACAGTAATCCCATGGTCATTGAACCAGGTTTTGGTACTTTTGGCAATGTGGGCAGGTGCCAAGTCCTGCTGGAAAATGAAGCCGGCACCCCCATAAAGCTCCAGCATGAAGTGCTCCAAAATCTCCTGGTAGATGGCTGTGTTGACCCTGGACTTAATGAAGCACAGTGGACCAACACCAGCAGATGACATGGCTCCACAAATCAACACAGACTGTGGAAACTTCACACTGGACTTCAAGCATCTTGCAGTGTGTGCCTCTCCATTCTTCCTCCAGACTCTGGGACCTTGGTTTCCAAATGAGATGCAAAAGTTGCTCTCATCAGAAAAGAGGACTTTGGACCACTGAGCAACAGACCAGTTCTTTTTGTCTTTAGCCCAGGTAAGACGCTTCTGATGTTGTTTGTGGTTCAGGAGCGGCTTGACAAGAGGAATACGACATTTGAAGGCCATGTCCAGGATCCGTCTGTGTGTGGTGGCTCTTGATGTACTGACTCCAGCCTCAGTCCACTCCTTGTGAAAGTCCCCAACACTTTTGAATGGCCTTTTCCTGA
Organism: Ptyas mucosa; assembly: GCA_012654045.1. Taxonomy (NCBI): domain Eukaryota; kingdom Metazoa; phylum Chordata; class Lepidosauria; order Squamata; family Colubridae; genus Ptyas; species Ptyas mucosa. The sequence continues at coordinate 47,608 of WNWU01012086.1, forward strand.
CAATCCTCTCCAGGCTGCGGTCATCCCTGCTGCTTGTGCACCTTTTTCTTCCACACTTTTCCCTTCCACATAACTTTCTATTAATGTGCTTTGATACAGCACTTTGGGAACATCCAACTTCTTTTGCAATTACCTTTTGAGGCTTTCCCTCCTTATGGAGGGTGTCAATGATGGTTTTCTGCACAACTGTCAGGTCAGCAGTCTTTCCCATGATTGTGATTCCTACTGAACCAGACGGAGAGACCATTTAAAGGCTCAGGAACCCTTTGCAGGTGTTATGGCTTAATTAGCTGATTAGAGTGGGACACTTTGAGCCTAGAATATTGAACCTTTTCACAATATTCTAATTTTCTGAGATTGTGAATTTGGGGTTTTCATGAGCTGTAAACCATAATCATCAAAATTATGACAAATCAAGGCTTGAACTATCTTGCTTTGCATGTAATGAGTCTATCTCATATATTAGTTTCACCTTTTAAGTTGCATTACTGAAATAAATGAACTTTTGTACGATATTCTAATTTTTCGAGTTTCACCTGTATATCTCACACGGAAATTGTTTAAACAATATCTTCTTAAAGGAGGAGATATGATGATTCATTTGGAATCCATGACCAGAATTTTCCAAGAGCTGCATGAAAAGGAACTTATTTTCTCAGAACTACAACAAGTTTATATAATCCTTTCTTCTTTGGACGATAGTTATGACGACTATGTTTCTTCACTGGAGGTGTCAGGTTTCGGCGTAATCTCAAATAAATTTCATTCTCAAACACAAAGTCTTTGATGAATCTCTCATTTATTAAAGAATTTACGATCCGACCTAAACTCATATGCAGCCAAAACTGATTCTCCGAAACCAAACCCCTCCCCTTCTGCCTCACAATATCTCAATGCCCATTGGCCATCTTCCAAGTCAGTCTCTTCTGCCCACTACTTCAGATCACAGGAATGTCCCCCTCCCTTCATCACCTGGGTAACCCTATCTATTAAGGGAGGGAGAGAAGGACAATATCTCAAATGCCAAGCACTAAATTTCAAACTGTACTGCTCGCTCCGGTTTTTTTCCCCTTTTTCTCTTTGATTATGGCAGCGATGAAAAAATGCAACTTAACTCGCTGACAGGAGGTTTTGACCAGAGATGAACTCACATTGACTGGCATAACCGGTAGGTTGTTGGAAGAGTCCAGAAGAAGACAAGAAAGAGATCAATTGAGAGTGAAACAACCAAAAGAAGAAAAAATGTATTCAACTGCCCATTTTGTAAAACGATGTTTTGCTTGTGGGGCTAAAGGGCATATAGTATTGTACGAAGAAGGAAATGTCTGTTGGGGATAATAATAGAACCAAAAAGAGTTGTAATTTAGCTATATCCAGTTCTACTAATGTGAATTATGATTGGTGGGTGGTTGATAGTGGTGCTTCTCAATCTATCACTAGGAATAGAAATTATTTTGTGGAATTGAATAAGAGTAACCAACATGTTAAATTAGCCAATGGTTGGAAAGTGAAGATAGCTGGAGAGGGTGTTGCACATTGGTCATTTATTAATGAACCGTTGCCAATGTTGTACATTCCTGGGTTAAAATTCAATTTGCTATCTGTTAAATCTTTATTGCAAGTTGGGTTTATAGTAACATTTAAAGATGATAAGTGTTTAATTGAGAAAGATGGAAATGTTGTTACTGCAATATTAGAAAATGATTTATTCATTTTACGAGAGAACCCAGCATTAGTGGCTAATTCTAAGTCAGTTTATAGGAATGATAAACCACACGATGAATGTATCCATCTGTTGCATTGTAGATCCATCTCAGCTTCTTTTTCGAAGCCTAAGCCATGCCCCCAAGAGGATATTGTGTCAGGCAAATCAGAACAGAGAGCTGTGTACACGACACATGACGTCCTCCCTTCTCAGATTACACATGCCACGCAGGCAGAAAGATTAACTGAGCAGCCTGAAACTAAAGCTGCAGCACCATCTGCCGACGAAAGTAATTTACTAGAGAGAGCCGACATGCATTGCAGATTGCAGGAACATTTACAAGTATTGCATCAAACTTTATCAAATATGTCCTTAATTCACTCAGATATTCAGACTGCAATGCAACAAGTGTCTCCACAGGCCCAATCTTCAGCACCCCCTGGTGGTGCTAGTGTCTTTTTAGATGGAGCACAGCAAATCCCAATACAGCAACCACATTTTCAAGTGCCTGCACATGTGCCTCCAGCCATGCAACCAGGACCAGCTCCTGGTCCACCTCCAGCGGCACAACTAGGGCCATTTCTTGGTCCACATCAAGCGCAACAAGTATTTTTACTGGCACAGCCAGCATTTCAAATGCACATTCCTCAACAGGCATCTTCTATTGCTCCATTGGCTGGTGAGTCAAAATTAAAGATGTCAGGACAGAATTACAAGGCCTGGATCAGTAAGGTTACACTATTACTTCGCAGAGAAGGTACCCACTGTATGATTTTTAATCCCCCTGCCCAGCCATGGACTCCTGCAATAAGAGACTTAGAGACTAAAGCTTGCACAACATTATTGATGTCCATGGATACTGAACTGCAGGTTACCTTTCCGCCTGATGCAACAACCCAACAAATTTGGGTCCAATTGGAAAATTGCTACTGGCCTGTTTCAATTGAATCTTCATGTTTGCTCATGTCTGAGTTCCATGGTTCGAGATTGAAACATGGTGAACAAATTGGAGGACATTTAACCAAACTGAAAGGAATCAGAAAAGAATTGAGAGAAAGAGGCTATCTTATTGATGATATTCAAATGATCAGCATTATCATTAACTCATTGAATCATGAATGGAAAGATGCCGTTACAAAGATTAATCGAGTGCCTATTGCTCAATGCACAGTGGACTATGTATGCAGACTTTTAACTGAAGAAGAAGCACTCATGCTAGCCACGCCACATTTGAGAGGACCACCCACATCAAGAGCTCCAGCGAGGCATCCCTTCCAAGGAAGAGCCTACGTTCCAAGGATGCCAACATGCTACATCTGTAATCATGTGGGACATGCCACCCAGGATTGTCCCCAACGAGTTCCAGCTCCTGTCTCGTACCAGCCCAGAGGAACAGATTCCAGAGGCGGAAGACAAGGTTGTCGTGGTCCCAGGTGTGATCCACAAGCTCCACTCGCCACATTGGCTTTAACCAACGATCCACAACCTCATCCAGAGTACGACAGAAGGCTTTTGTGGACTTTGGACAGTGGTGCAGCGTTGCATGTTACCTACAGAAAGGAACTTTTCACAGAGATGCATTCTGTGAAACCTGAACCTGAACCTGAACTACGTGAACTTTATTCTTTTTCCAATCATCCTTGTAAGGTCGTGGAAAAAGGAACTGTTTATGTTGAAGAGCTCGATGCATTCATCCCTGGTGTTTATTACATACCAACAGCAAATAGTAGTTTGCTTAGTCAGAGTCACTTGTCTAGAGTTTTAAAGTTCCTGTTGCTACTCCAAAGGCTCCTAAAACCAACAAAAAGAAAATTAGGAAACAGATTGCTCAGAGCAAGCCTGAGGTTCCTCATAAAACTGTTAATGTTGAAAATTCACTAACTGGTAAACCTTTGCATTACAGGTGTGTCCATAAGTGGCATAGAAGATTGGGGCATGCCAGTTTCCGTGTTCTTAGAAAAATGCTGGAATTCGCAAAAGGTTTGGATCTAAAGGGGTGTAAGGTGTTTTTGGATTGTGCTGTCTGCAAGAAGGCCAAATCCAAAGCAGCAGCCATTCCCAAACGCGCTACATGCCTGTCAACATGCATTTTTGATTTGCTACACACTGACATAGTTGGTCCTTTTCCGCCAACACTTGGTGGTAGAAAATATTTCCTAACAATTGTTGATAATTACTCTAGATATGGATATGTATATCCTATGAAAGAAAAATCTGAGACTTTTCAGATCTTTAAAGACTTTGCAGCTCTTGTTTCTACCCAACACCAAGTTCACATCGCCAGAATCCAGAGTGATCATGGTGCTGAATTCATGTCTCAGCGTTTCCAGGACTGGATGTGTAAGAATGGAATTCTTCATCAGAATTCGGCTCCTTACACACTGGCTCATAATGGAGTCGTAGAACGACGACAAGGGGTCCTGCAAACCATGATGCGTTGTCTCCTAGAAGACGCCAACCTCAGTAACCCATACTGGGGTGAAGCTATCAAATATGCAAATTACATTGTCAACCGTACTTGGAGCAGTGTAATAAATCAGACTTCTTTCTTCATGATGTATGGCTACAAGCCCAATCTCAAAAACCTCCATATTTTTGGTTCATACGCTATGGTGAACATTCCCTTAGCTCAAAGAAGAAAAGGAGGTCCAGTAGCAAAGAGACTGAGATTTATAGGAATTGATGATAACTCAAAATGGAGCAAATTTATTGACTCCAGACATGTAATCCCTCCACAGCGATATTTGTGGCAACTGACAAAAGCACCCTTGCCTTTGATTTGCAATGTTACACTTCCACCTGATACGTTCACACAAATCAAGTATCTTCCTGATTCAGAGCAAGAGAAGTGGTATCAGGCAATGCAGGCTGAAATGGACAGTCTAAAGAAACTTAAGGTGTTTACACCTGCAAAACCTCCAGCAAACAAAAGGGTTATTGGCACTCGATGGGTCTACAGAATCAAAAAGAAGCCAAATGGTGAGTCATTGTACAAGGCCAGACTTGTAGCTCAGGGATTTGCTCAACGTTATCCTGAGGACTACACAAATACCTACTCACCGACAGTCCGAACTGAGAGTGTAAAAATTGCTTTAGCAGCTGCAACTATTCTTGGTTTAGAAGTTTCCCAGTTCGATGTTGACACGGCTTATCTACATGCTGACCTAGATGAAGAAATCTACGTGAGAGGTCCTCCAGGGTTCCGACAGCAAGAAGGGGATACCTGGTTTCTACAAAAAAGTCTTTATGGTCTGAAACAGTCTGGTTTAATGTGGTACTTATGTCTTACTGACAAACTAAATTCAATGGGCTTTATTAAGTCCGAAACTGATGAGTGCGTGTTCACAAAAAGATCTAACAATGCATATGAGATAGTTCTTGTTTATGTTGATGACATTGTTTATATTGGTCCAAATAAGCAGATGAGTGAAAGTTTTGCCAAAGCTTTGTAGAGATACTTCACATTGAAATCTTTAGGTCATGTTAGCACTTATTTAGGTGTTCAGATTGACAAAACACAGAAGGGGTTTAGTCTTTCACAAGAAGATAAAATTGAACAAATTTTGCATCATAGCAACATGAAGGATGCTAACACAACAAAGACACCCATGCAAACAGATTTTCACAACTTGACACATGAACCGAGTCCTGAGTTCGAGGATCAAACACTTTATCGTTCAGTCATTGGGCCACTGTTGTACATTAGTAGTTGGACCAGACCCGACATTGCACTTAGTGTTAATCTCTTGTCTCGACACGTAGGTAAGGCAAAACAGTTTCATTGGACATGCATTAAGAAATTATTGAAATACCTAAAGCACACTAAACATATGAAGTTATTGTTAGAACCAACACATACTGATTATGCAGAATTATGTTGTTATGCAGATTCTGATTGGGCGAGTGATAAGAAATCACGTAAAAGTACTTCAGGTTACATGATGTTCTTGAATGGATGTCCTGTTTACTGGCAAGTGCGTAAACAGAATTTTGTTTCTTGTTCATCTACTGAAGCTGAATATGCTTGTGTTTCAGATGCATGTAATTCTCTAACTTGGTTTGATGCTTTAGTCACAGATATCTGGACACGTCTGATCCGACCAATCACCGTGACGGAAGACAATGAATCGGTGGTTTATATTTCTGAATCACATTTCACAGGTTCTAGGTCCAGACACATTGACATCCGTTATCAAAATATAAAACAATTAGTGAAACAAGGTTTTGTTAAATTGCAGTATGTATCTACACATGATCAGATTGCTGATATGCTCAACAAACCGCTTCCAGCAGCTCAACACAACTATCTGCGTAAGAAGATGTGTCTTATTTGATGATGTACCTGATGTCCGCTCAACTGGCAAAGAAGGGGATTGTTACTGTGTTTTTGTATTTGCCAGCTGTGCTTGAACTCTAAGACTTACCGTAGCTGCTCAGACTCTTATCTCTAAGCTAACTGCGCATGTCCACATTCTTTCACTTCCCTTCTAACTTCCTTTGTTTGCCTGCCAAGAGGTCCGGCAGGAACACTGCCAAGATGTAACTAATTAGCTAGTAAGATGTTTTTACTTCTTTATAATAAAATGTGTTTTATTAGAATATATCTCGGGTTTATTTTGCTTATAAAGTATGCTTCAAGGAAAAGCCACGGTCCATCTCTAATTAAGAGCAATTACCCCTGGAGGGGAACAGGGCTGATTGACACCCTGACAATTAGCAAGATATAATGCAGAGCCAACAGGTCGGCATTGGCAGGCCGCAAAGCGGATATTGAGATACTTAAAAATGACAATGCATCATGCATTATATGTGGAACCTAACCGTGATCTTATATTGAGCGCATATGCTAATGCCAGTTTCGCTACTGATTTGACCACCAGAAAGTCTACATCAGGTATTGCGATAATGTTAGAAAACTGTCTAATTGGATGGAAATCAATACAGCAGAAACATTAGTCTATCCACTATGGAAGCGGAATTCTCATGTTTGTCACTAGTGTGTACTGATCTGATATATTATAAACAACTAATGATGGACGTCGGCTTGAAGGTAGATTATCCAATTATAATTTTTGAAGATAACCAAGCTGCCATAAAAATGGCGACCAATTTGGCGGTTAAGACAAGGTCTAAGTATACTGACATTCGTTATTTAAATGTTCGTCAGAGTATTCAAAGCGACATGGTCCAGCTGGAATATTGTATGTCCGAAAACAAAATTGCTGGTAATTTCACCAAAGCGCAGGGTGCAATTAAACATAACATGTGTTGCAAAAGCTATGGCTTGAGAATATGAACCGGTATATATTGGCCTGTACAAAGGGGAGTATGTTAGGATATGGTGCATGCCTAACAGGTTGTCCAGGCAATATATAAGCTAACATGATGAATATGTATTCTATGACTTTAAGAAGTACTGCTGAGTCATTGTAATGCTGAGTCATTGTATCCTGATTGGATAAGCTTTGTTGTAACTGTATTTAAGGAGAGCTTGAATGTAGTCATTGTGGACATGCCACTATCGTGACCTGTTACCAGCGTGAACTTGCTGCTATTTATTACCTACTGCTGTTTTTGTATTTTTCTACTTGATCTTTTACATGGTCTACTGTGATCATGGTTTATTTATTCTGTTTTTAAGAACTATTTATATTGTTCCTGTTTGATCCTTTTACTGCAAAACTGGTAAGAAGAATTTTGTATCTCTGGACTGATTATGACTGGCTAAGACTTGGATAGATTAAGGACTATGAGATTGGTTTTCACTACAAAGTAAAAACTTTGATAGACCAGTTTGTATGTATTTTATTCATTATTGCTCTCAGCACCGTTTCCATGTGCTCTACGCTCTGCTGGTTGTTAACACAACAATATCCTTAGCATAATTCCTGGAGTAAAACTCCCTAAGCCAAAAATTTACCCCATGACCCCTCGGGAGCTGGGGGAACTACGGAACTTCATCGACAAAAACCTAGAACAGGGTTTTATCCAACCAGCCAGGCCAAGGGTGGCAGCACCAGTACTGTTCCGGGAGAAGAAAGATGGGTTCTTTCGCCTTGGAAGCCCTATTAAGACAGAAGCTTCAATGCTGCCATCTCCTCATGTGTGGGAAAATAGGACATTATCCCGAATCTCTTTAAAAAACTAAACAGCACCCCGCAAGGGGGCTGTCGGGGGTGCTGAGCCCCAGCATCTACCTAAACCCTGGGTGGTGCGAAGACTCAGCGAAGATGGAAGAGAAGGAGGGAGCTGTCGGGGGCCTGGGGGCTCAAGGAAGTACCGACCCCTTGCTTTCTTCCCCTGAAGAATTGGAACGGGCCATGAAGGATGCAGAGGAAGCCCTTTGGCTTGGGGCTCGGCCCAAGGCATCAGAATCCTGGAAGAGTTGCCAGTCCGACCCAACTTCAGGAGGAGATCTGAAGTCGCCAAGTGAAAGTGACTGGAGGATGGGGGCTGCTGTGTGCTCCGGTGACTCCCGGGACTGGGACAGGCCCCACCCCACATGGAGCCAGTCCTTGTCTTGACTTCCTGAATGCTTTGAATGGATGGAAGTGGGGAGTTACGCACCCTCTTCAAAACCCTTTGAGGTGAGATGGCAGCTAGCGCAACCTACTTTCACTTTCCCAGGCCCGGGACAAGGATGGGGGGTTAGTGGAGTGCAGCCCCCCCGGCTAGGAGCGAATTGTAAAGATCGACGCCCCATGGCCAGCCTGCAACAGTGGGATTCCAAAAACCCCTTTTTGGGCCCCACACCAGCCTGCATTAGCATTACCTCCTGTGGAGAGCATTCTGCCCGGTTGGGCTTTTTACCCAGGCCAGGGATGGATCCAGTGCAGTGGTATCCTGCACCACCTGTCCTAAGCTCCCAGGGATCCCCCTGGCCACCCTCCTATGCCTCAACGGTCCTGGCACCACAGGGGGGCCTAATCCAGCAGCCGGCTGCAATGGCCCCCCCTCCAGCGCAGCAAGCGGCTCAACAGCCTGCCACATCCCCCCCCACAGCCCAGCTACCTTCACACCAACCTGTTGGAATGCAACAACCAGGGGCACCACAGGGGGGACTAATCCAACAGCCAGCTGCGATGCCGCTCCTTCCAGCGCTGCAACCGGCTCAACAACCAGCCCCACCCCCCAACCACCCGCAGCCGAGCCCCCCCCTGCGAGGCCAACACCACCCCACTTCAGAGCAACTTTTGACGGAACGCCAGCCAAGCTAGCTTACTTCCTCAGCAGGGTCTGGGCTCACGTTGATCAGTATGGTGACCAATACGAAGCAGAACGAGACTTGGTGTCAGCAATCTCAGATGGGATGAATGAGGGGGAGGCCTCTGAATGGATAGCCCAACTGCATGATGAGGGCGCTGTTGAACTTTATGATATCGAAGGCTTTATCACACTGCTACGGTCCTGCTTTGATGACCCAAACTGCATAAATGAAAATGAAGCCACGCTAAAACTCATGAAGCAAGGTAATCGACCAATGAAAGACTTTGTATGGGACTTTAGGAGAGTCGCAGGCACTCTGAGACATTGGCCTGATCGTATACTCCTGCACTACTTCAAAGAAGCCATCGACCCAGTAGTCAGAAAAGCCTGTGGGATCCGGGGAGTACCTGAGAGTCTCCACGACTATTATACCATGTCCATTGCTCTGGACAGAGAAGTACACACCCCCAGCCAAACACCATCTCAGCAGCCACCTCATAAGCCGTTAGTAAAAAAGCCCATTTCAAAACCTGCATACCACACCCCTCCTCCACAAGGGAGGGTGATTAAATGCTATCGCTGTGGACAGACAGGACATCGAGCTTCTGAGTGCTTGGCCCCTGCCCCAGTTCCACAACAACGACCCGCCACAGCTGCACAAGGGAGGAGGGCTCCAAAGAAAACCCCAGACACCAGCCGGTTCGCCAAACAAGCCCCTCCCCACTGAAGAGAGGGGCCACCCTCCGGCCAGAGGAGCACCTCCTGAGGAGCCCAGCAGGGATGAAGACCCGATAGTGAGTGCCCCCATCACCCCTTTCTCAATTAAAGTAAAACTAGTCCTGCCAAAAACAGGGAAAGAAACAGAACTCCCAGCAGTAATAGACACAGGCTGTATCAGGTGTCTAATTGGCCTTAAAATTGTAGAACATTTGGGGATCAAAACAACACTCTTAAAACAACCAATTAAATTTTACCAGGTGGATGGCATGTTAATTGGGGGAGTCCCTTCCACTCACATTACTGAACTTCTTAAATTAAAGATGGGGAAACACCATGAACTTATACGATTTATAGTAACCCCAAAGATGTCAGAATCTATCATGCTAGGCCTGGCTTGGCTAAATAAATGGGGCCCCACCATTACTTGGGAAGATGGATACCAGAAAATCAGGATACCAGTTGGCCCAACACCCCCTGCCCTTCCCCCCAAACACCAACCTACCCAAAATGACCAGCAGCCAGAAACAGCAGCGGCTTGTTCAGACGGGCCTCCAGGGGAACACCAAATCCCTAAGGTTTATTCAGACTTAGCCAACACTTTCAGCAAGGAAATGTAAGAATGTAACCTCCTTCCTCCTCACCGGCCCACAGACTGCGCCATTGAATTACAACCGGGGGTTAAATTGCCAAAGCCTAGAATGTACTCCATGACACCTGCTGAAATGACTGAATTGAGGAAGTACATTGACACCAATCTAGCCAGAGGGTTCATCGAGCCTGCGAAATCCAGCATGGCCACCCCAGTACTATTTAAGGAAAAAAAAGATGGTACTTTAAGATTATGTATTGACTTTAGAGCTATTAACTGCATTTGCATACAAAATGCCTACCCCCTCCCACTAATGAAAGACTTACTAAACCACCTATCGAAAGGAAAAATCTTCACCAAGCTAGAACTAAGAGAAGCCTACTGCCGAGTTCGCATAAAAGAGGGAGACGAGTGGAAGACTGCTTTTAACTGCCCTTTGGGTAGCTTCCAGTTCCAGGTCATGCCTTTTGGACTCCAAGGGGGCCCAGGGGTCTTCATGCAGCTGATCAATGAAGTTTTGCATGAGCATTTATATCAGGGGGTTCTTGTTTATCTCGATGACATTCTTATATTCAGCTAAAATATGGAAGACCACGTCAAATTGGTCAGGCAAGTGCTGAAAAAACTTCTAGCAGCCAAACTTTATGCGAAATTGTCCAAATGCGAGTTCCATAAGGAAGTCCTTGACTACTTGGGATACAGGGTGTCGAGTAAGGGGATCGAAATGGACCCAGAGAAGGTGAGGACAGTACTGGACTGGCAGCCCCCACGCACCCGTAAGCAACTCCAGAGTTTCCTAGGGTTTGCAAACTTTTACAGACAATTCATCCCTTCCTTCACTGAGGTTGCACTCCCTTTGACAGAACTGCTAAAGACCGGCCCGTCTCCCACCAAGCCAAAACCTAGCCAGCCTTTGGCTTGGATGATGGACTGCCAAAATTCTTTTGAATGATTAAAGTGCCTATTTGCGGTGGAGCCAATCCTACAGCATCCTGACCTGAATAAGCCCTTCGTGGTTCAGACTGATGCCAGTGATGTGGCAGTGGTGGCTGTTCTACTACAAAGGGACCCCCAGAACAATCTAATGCCGTGTGCTTATGTATCACGGAAGTTAACTGACATGGAGCGCAGATGGGCGGTATGGGAAAAAGAGGTGTTTGCGGTGCGATGGGCTCTCCTGTCCTGGAGACATTTCCTGGAGGGGGTGGAGGAGCCTTTTGAGGTTTGGACTGACCACAAAAACCTTGAGGCACTGAAGACCCCGAGGAAGCTTTCTCCAAAGCAGGTTTGTTGGTCTCAATATTCCAAATGCTTTAACTTTAACCTGAAATATATCCTGGGGGGTAAGAACCTTCTGGCTGATGCTGTCTCCCGAAAACCCCAATTTGACAGCCGACGGGAGGAGATAGTTCACGCCATGATTTCAGAGTCTCAGCCAGCCGCCCAAGCCTACACCAGAGCGCAAACGCGCCAGGGTTCCAACCTTCCTGAAGACAAGTTGACAGCGGAGCTAAAAGCGGCACTTTCTAATGATTCCTGGTTCAAAGAGCACCAGGCGGACCTCACTCTAAGGGACGGGTTGGCGTGGAAGGGGAATAAACTTTACGTACCCCGCAGCCTACGGCTCTTGGTACTGAAGAGAAGTCATGATTCTCGCCTGCGGGGCCACTTTGGGTATTTAAAAACCCTCCATTTGACTAGGAGGCAATTCTGGTGGCCAAAATTGAAAACTGAAGTGGGAGACTATGTGAGGAGCTGTGCCACCTGCGCCACCATGAAATACCGACCAGGGAAGCCCCCTGGCCTTCTCCAGACTGTGGCCGAACCCACCAAGCCCTGGGAGGAGATTGCAATGGACTTCATATTTGAGCTCCCCGACAGTGGGGGCAACCGAGTCATTTGGACGGTCATCGATTTATTCTCCAAGCAAGCCCACTTCATTGCCTGCAGCGGACTACCCTCAGCTAAAAAACTGGCAAAGCTGTTTGTGAAACACATCTACAGGCTACATGGAGTCCCAAAAAGAATAATATTGGACCGCGGGGTCCAGCTTACCGCTAAGTTCTGGAGGGAATTTTTACGATCCATTGGGTTGTCCCAGGGGCTTAGCTCGGCTTTTCACCCGTCGACTAATGGATTGGCTGAAAAATTGAACTCAATGGTGGAGCAGTACATTAGATGTTATGTGAATTATCAACAGGAGAACTGGGCGGACTTACTACCGTTTGCAGAAGTTGCGTATAATAATGCAGTACACAGCAGTACTGGGTTGACCCCTTTTCAAATAACTACGGGCATGGATTTTGTGCCCATGCCTGAATTGCCTACAGAGCTGCCTACTTCCATGTCCTTAACAGACTGGATGACTTCATTAAAAAGGGGTTGGGAGAATACAAAAAAAACTTTAGCGGAGTCAGCGGAAAAATATAAGGCTCAAGCCGACAAACATCGGGGTCTCCAACCACCTTTCCAAATAGGGGATAAGGTGTATTTGTCAACCAAGTACCTAAGTTGAGGGTGCCCAGCAAGAAGTTTGGACCCAAATTCATAGGTCCCTTTCCTATAGTGAAAGTGATTAGCCCAGTGACTGTACAACTTAGGCTCCCGCGCATATTAGGGAAAATACACCCCGTTTTCCACAGCAGCTTATTGAAACCGGTCAGAGAATCCACCCTCAGACCTTTGCCAGCTGCTCTGCCCCCTCCTTTAGTAATACAAGGGGAGACTTATTATAAGGTGAAAAAAGTCTTGGACTCTAGACTCTACAGGGGCCGATTACAATATTTGGTGCACTGGAAAGGCTACCCTTTGACTGAAGCTACTTGGGTTAAGAGTTGGGACGTGAAGGCTGATGTGCTTGTGAAACAGTTTCATGACAAATTTCCTGAAAAACTGAAAGGTCCTCCTGGGGGGGAAGGGGGGTTAAAAGGATTGGTGCTGAGTGTTAACTCCTTCTTTTGTGGTTTGTCTGGTTTTTTTCCCCCCAGGATGTGGTTCTTTCTGCAGGGGGGGACGCCTGTCAGCCTTGGAAGCCATATTAAGCCCGAAGCTTCAATGTTGCCATCTCCTCATGTGTGGGAAAATAGGAGGGGGGATTTAGGAGAGGGGAGTTAGTAGACATAATAACAGTTTTTCATATCGGTCAAGGTCAGGGCGGTCCAGCATCTGAAGGAGGAGTGGTCAAGGGCTGGGCCGAGGTGAAAGTGCCGGTGATTGGAGCATGTGACCGAAAGGGGAGAAAGGGGTTGGTTTTGGGAGTTTTGTATTAGTGAAGGAAAGCCCAGCTTTTTCAGATTCGGGATTTCCCAAATGTGCCAGTTTACCTATTGCTAGTAAAGAGAACTTTGGAAAATGCCTGCTTCCGTGTCTTTATTGGGAGTCGGGGGGTTTCTGGAACGCTGACAGTTGACTACAAAAACCTGAACGCCAGTTGCGTAGAAAATGTCTACCCCCTGCCACTTATGAAGGACATGCTGGCCCACCTAGGCAAGGGGAAAATCTTCACCAAACTTGACTTACGAGAGGCTTACTACAGAGTTCGAATTAAGGAAGGGGATGAATGGAAAATGGCTTTTAACTGCCCGCTGGGATGTTTCCAATTTAAGGTGCTCCCTTTCAGACTACAAGGAGCCCCTGCTGTGTTCATACAATTAATCAATGAAGTACTGCATGAACACTTATACAAGGGGGTGCTGGTCTACTTGGGTGACATTCTTATCTATACCGAGAACATGGACGACCATGTGAAATTGGTGAGGACTGTCCTGAAAAAACTCAGGGCTGCTGAACTATACGCCAAACTCTCAAAGTGCGAATTCCACCAAGACAAAATTGACTAACTCGGATACCGCATCTCACATGAGGGAATAGAGATGGATCCGGAAATGGTCTGGGCGGTGTTGAAATGGGCCCCACCACACACCCACAAACAACTACAGAGCTTCCTGGGATTTGCTAACTTCTATAGACAGTTTATCCCCTCATTCGCCAAAATCGCTCTGCCGATTACCAATCTTTTGAAGACAAAAGGAGAAGTAAAACCAAAGCCCTCCCGACCCCTCAAATGGACTATGGACTGTCAGGCGGCATTTGAAAAACTAAAACGCTTGTTTGCTGCTGAACCAGTCCTTAAGCATCCCGACATGGAAGAACCGTTTGTTGTACAGGCTGATGCCAGCGATGTAGCAGTAGGAGCAGTACTTCTGCAAATGAATGCAGAAGGAAAGCTGCAACCCTGTGCTTATACCTCTCGTAAGCTAACAGAGACCGAGAGGAGATGGGCCATATGGGAAAAGGAGGCTTTTGCGGTGCGTTGGGCCCTGTTAACGTGGAGGCAATTCCTTGAAGGGGCTAAGCACCCCTTTGAGGTGTGGACTGACCACAAGAACTTGGAAGCTTTGAAAATGCCACGTAAACTATCCCCAAAGCAAGTCCGCTGGGCTCAGCATTTCAAACGTTTTAATTTTTCCCTGCGCTACCTTCCTGGAGGGAAGAACTTTATGGCAGATGCACTTTCCAGACTGCTGCAATACAACAGTGCTAGAGAGGAAGTGATTTGGCCAATCATCCCCTCAACCCAGCTGGCGGCACCAGTAACTACTCGAGTGCAGGCTAAGGCAGATCCAGCTTTATCGGTCAAAAAAACTTGGACCCAAACATGTGGGCCCTTTCCCGATAGTTCAGGTCATTAACCCAGTCATGGTTCAATTGGAGTTGCCAAAAAATTTACGACGAATTCATCTGGTATTCCATGTCAGTTTGCTCAAACCGGAACACTCGTTCCCTTTGCGTCCAGACCAAGAACCTCCTCCTGTCCCCATTCTGATTGAAGGAGAACAGCACTTTGAGGTCAAGGAAATCTTGAATTCCAGGAAGCATCGTGGTAAGGTGCAGTATTTGGTGGCCTGGAAACATTTCCCATTGTAAAAAGCTGAATGGGTAAATAAAAAAGATGTTCGAGCGCTGAAGAAAGAAGAAGAAAGTACAATTGTTTCATACCAAATATCCTGATAAACCTTAATCATTTACTCCATGTACATATTGTATATTGTATATTTATCTCCCTTTTATCTTTTCCAGGAGTAATGTCTCTTTTGAAGGGGGGCCGAATGTCAGCCTCCGCTCTTTCAATGCTTGCTTGTTGGCTGCCATGGTAATGGGGGAGGGGGAGCTAGGAAGTTGCTAGAGGGGGAAGTGTGCTGGAGGATGGGAGGAAAGGAGAAACGAAAGTGAATCTTAGCTGCAGTCCTGTGCCTTTGAAACTGCTATCGAGTCAACGGTCCTGACATTCCAGATTGATGACACTGCCAGACGTGTGATTCCATCTGACCTCTGGAGGACCTTTGGATTGGATGATTTACGCTGGACAGTTGGGAGGGGATGCTTTCTATATGTGATTTTCGCGCCTATTGCCTCAGATCTTGCTTTCCTTGGCTGCATTCAGTTCAATTTCAGTAAAAGTACCTTTATCTATGAAAATGGAGTCGGGGTCATTCTTTCTTGAAATCTGAAAGGAGGCACGCCTGACACTCTGCTAAATTGACTAATCATAGAATCATGTTCCGATGGTTAATACCAGAGGGCATGTTAATATCCTGGGAAGACAAAAAAATAAGAATAGATACGGTAGAAAAGGCTCAGGAATTCAGTGAACAAAACTTTGGAGAGGAATTAGAAAGTAGAGAGGAATTAGAATCCAAAAGTCAAGAAGAAGATGAATCAAATCGAGTATCGGAAGAGCAGTTAGAAACCGGAAACCAATACAGAGAGGGTGTAAGAACAAGACAGCAGAGGGGAGTAACAGAAAAAAGGGAAGCAGGAAGGACAAATAAGTATTTTAATGGAGGAAGAGGTGAATTTAATATCAATCAACATAAATGGATTGAATGCACCAATAAAACAAAGACAAACAATTACTAGACTCCAAAAACTGAACATGGAAATAGTATGCCTACAAGAAGTGCACATTCCAAAAGGGAAAAGTGGTTTACTGTCTACATAACCTGTGTTGTGCCTGACTGCCCCTACTTTCTTGCCACCTGTTTGATTAGTGTACATGGTATGGCACTCACTATTAAATGCTTGGTTTTGCTTGACAGCAGGGCTGATAATCTTACCTGCACAGACATCTATGTTACATGCACTGATCAGTGTTGTGTCTGGAAATGCATTCCAGCCTCTCTCTTCTCCCCACCCCCCCAAGTGTGGCAACTGAGAAACAATAAAATGTCTTCTGCCAGGTTCAGTTTGAAGTTGACACCATGTATGGCTCACACCCTAAAGTGTTGGCAGACCATCCTGCACTGGACTCCACAGTTCCAGGGGTGGTTGACTTCTTACAAGAGCAACTTGCAGCACAAGACCTGTTGAAACAGCAACCTGATGAAGTGAAACAGGCTTACAAGAAGGCAGCAGATGCCCATCAACAGGAGGACCCACCCATAGCAGTAGGAGACAAAGTTTGTCTCTCTACTAGGTTCTTAGCTACTTGAAGACCTTCCAAGAAGCTAGGCACTTAGTTTGTGGGCCCATTCAAAGTTCTCCAACAAATATACCCTGTGGCCTGCCACCTACAATTACCCCCTTC
This sequence comes from Ptyas mucosa, assembly GCA_012654045.1. Taxonomy (NCBI): domain Eukaryota; kingdom Metazoa; phylum Chordata; class Lepidosauria; order Squamata; family Colubridae; genus Ptyas; species Ptyas mucosa. Next base: position 64,414 of record WNWU01012086.1, read on the forward strand.
AACGAAGGTGCATCCAGTATTTCACTGAACATTACTTACCAAAGATGCCCCCCAAGCACAATAAGATCCCAGCGACACCCTCCACCACTAGTCATAGTAGAAGGAGAACCAGAATAGGAGGTGGAAGAAATCTTAGACTCTAGGAAAAGAGGCAAAGGCAGCCAATATTTGATTCGTTGGAAGGGCTAGCCTGTTTCTGATCGCTCCTGGGAGAACGCATGGTATGTTCATGTCTATTTGGTTCATCAGTTCTGTTAAGGATATTGATGTTGTATGACCAACCAGCAGAGTAACTGCACAAGGAAACGTTGAGAGCAATGAATAAGAAAACTGGTTTAGCAAAAGTGTACTTTATCGTAGGAAAAAGCAGTAGCATAGTCATAAACAAATCCCAAGTCTTCACCAATAAATCAGTCCAGTAAATCAGTCCAAACAACTCACTCTGGTTAGCAAACCACGATGGTAGCAGATCCATCAACAGATAGCAACTCCTTCACAATAGCAGCTTCTTCACAATAGCAGTTTCTTCACAATAGCAGTTTCTTCACAATAGCAGTTCCGTCACAATAGCAGTTCATAGCAGTAACTGACTAGGTTACAATACTTTGTTTAAATATACTCCCAACTAGTCATTATCCAATTACAGCATGACTCAGCAAGAACGTAACATTTACAGCTTAAAGTTACAGTATACATATATTGCCTGGACAACTGGTTCTAACATTATATACACCATATAGAATCCTAACAAGTTCCACCAGCACATCCCTGACAATCCAAGGCCAACCAAGCTACCAGCACCTCACCCAATTTTGCCTGAGGAACCTGTCAAGGAAGAGGTTAACCAGACCCTCTGCATTTCTCCAGGAGGGAGACTTGCCTATGATGGGCCTTCCATATCTGGCCTTCAATTCCTGGGAAGAGGGGGAACCTCTAACAATGTTTGTGTGTTACAGCAACCACCACCTTGCTCACCAGCTCTGGCAGAGGAGTGGGAGGAGGATTCCATTGAGATGGCCTCCCTTCTGCCCTTGCCAAGTTCTAATGAGAGGAAGACACAATGCTGGAAAGGGAAAGCAGCATAGAAGAACCCATGGAAGGGGTGGGCAAGATGGAGGGATGGTTGATGTAGGAGATGACCAGGCTGAGCCCGAGGGAGAGGTCAAGCACATCATCAGTCATGAGTCCCTGTGCACCCTCAAGGGATCTAGGACCAGCCCACTTTTAATGCCTCTCTTATCTCCCACATATTTCCCTTGATGTCTAGTTGGTCAGATTCTTGCAGAGAACTTAAGCTTGCAATAAATATATTCATTTGAACTGCCTGGATTTTCTGATTTCCCTGGGGCTTGACAGTCTGCCTCACACAGACTTGTGACTGAATGTGTGTGCATACATGCCTATATAGTGGAGCATAATGGTTAAGATGTTGAACTGAGACCTTGAAGCCTTAAGGACTAGTGCTGGCTTCATTTGAGTAGCCTGTGGAACTCATTGGGGTTGAGCTGATGCTAGCAGCGGGAATTGCTGGGGAATATCAATTCCGGCCTTAATAAAGACTCCTTACACCTGTGGTGTGTGTGTGTCGGGGTGGGTTCTACTTACCTTTACTACCAGTTCGCATTGCGCCTGCAAACAAAAGAAAATCCTGTAAACATTCCCAGATGATAAAAATAATTTAAGCAAGCAACTGAGGCTACTTTAACCAATTAAGTTAAAAGGATCTAACAAAAACAGAAGCAATCCTCCAAACCAGGAGAAGAAACAATTCATTTTCATCCAAGTCAGAAAGGATTAAGGGCTCAAGTAGCTGCCATAGAGAAGGTGCCACATTTGTAAAGGCCCTCTTTTTATAGGCCGTTAATCTTCCAAGTAATGCTCATGTTGTTTGCTTTTCACTTTCTTGAGCAATAAAAAATTTCAGAAGCAATATCAATGGGCTGATTTTCTTTTGGATGAGAGAGAGAGGACCAGAAGCTTAAGCCTGTCTAGTTGATTTATGATCATGACACAAACAGAGCAGAAGCAGAGGCTAGTAGGTACTCCTAAAAGGCAAAATATCCTGAGGAAAATAATTTGATAATGAGCTTTCCTAAACTGCACATACAGGTGAAACTCGAAAAATTAGAATATCGTGCAAAAGTTCATTTATTTCAGTAATGCAACTTAAAAGGTGAAACTAATATATGAGATAGACTCATTACATGCAAAGCGAGATAGTTCAAGCCTTGATTTGTCATAATTTGTCAGACTTGGAATATTGCATCTAGTTTTGGTCGCCACAATGCAAAAAAGATGTTGAGACTCTAGAAAGAGTGCAGAGAAGAGCAACAAAGATGATAAGGGGACTGGAAGCTAAAACATATAAAGAACAGTTGCTGGAATTGGGTATGTCTAGTTTGATGAAAAGAAGGACTGAAAAGAAGGAATATCTAAGGAGTTGCCACAAAGAAGAGGGGCTCAACCTATTCTCCAAAGCACCTGAAGGCAGGACAAGAAGCAATGGATGGAAACTAATCAAGGAGAGAAGCAACCTAGAACTAAGGAGAAATTTCTTGACAGTTAGAACAATTAATCAGTAGAACAGCTTGCCTCCAGAAGTTGTGAATACTCCAACACCTGATGTTGATCACCGGCTGCCAGCAGTTTGGCAAATCGAATCTCACCAGGCTCAGGTTGACTCAGCCTTCCATCCTTCCAAGGTCGGTAAAATGAGGACCCAGATTGTTGGGGGCAATATGTTGACTCTGTAAACTGCTTAGAGAGGGCTGTAAAGCACTATGAAGCAGTATATAAGTCTAAGTGTGATTGCTATTACATGTTCCCTCTTCAGGGCTTTGCCTGAAGTATTTCCTGGTGTATGATGCAGTGATATGCTGTCAGCTCACCTGTACAATTCTCGCTCTTCATCTTCTCTCACATCCTTCCCAGTAATCCACTCTTTTCCCCGCACATCAAAGGTGCTCCATCTGTTGTCAGTCCCGTAAGTTGGTTCCAGGGCAGTTTCATGTCATTTGCACATTTAGATACTGCTTCAAATATGTCTTTTCCTGTGGTAGTGCCATGCATTGATTTCATATCCAAAAGTTCCTCTGTAACGCATAAACGTGAGTCCACTCCACGGATGAAAATTTTCAGCTGTGCCGTAACAGTGATGTCAGTGCCCTCATCCACAGCAAGGAAATATGCAATGAAATATTATCCCTTTTCTATCAACTGTACTTGTAAATCAATGGCAAGCTCACATATCTGATCAGCAACAGTATTTCTGCTTAGGGAGGGGTAGATATGGCAGGAGCAGGGGGCCATATCATGTTAAGGGAGCACGCTCCCGCTGTCTTCGAGCGGAAGCATGCTCCGGCCCCCAAGGCTCCACTCGTTTGCCAGGTTGCACAGACCCTCAGGGCCCGGGCCTTCGACTGATGTTGTGCAATGCCAGGTCTGCAGTAAATAAAGCCCCCCTCATCTGTGATCTTGTGCAGGAAGGGGGAACGGACCTGGCGGGCATTATGGAGACCTGGTTGGGCCCGGAGGGAAGGGTCCCTCTGGTAGAAATGTGCCCACCAGGCTTCCACGCATTCCATCAGCCGAGGTCACAGGGGAGGGGCGGGGGAGTAGCGGTTATTATTAAACAAGGTCTGAGACCGAGGGAGGCCACTGTTCCTCAGACGGCCGGCTGTGAATCCCTCCTTGTGAAATGGGGCCACGGGGTTCAGATGGGTTTGTTGATCATGTACCTGGCTCCCTGCCACGTGGCAACAGCCCTGCCCGAGCTGCACAACATCATCGCCACAGTGGCGGTTGACACCCCCAGGCTTATGGTCATGGGGGATTTCAACCTGCCGTCCGTGGGTGAGGCGTCTGAGGTGGCTCGGGAGTTCATGGCTTCCATAACAGCTATGGACCTGAACCAGTTAATTCATGGCCCTACCCACACGGGGGGAAACACGCTGGATCTGATTTTTGTCTCTGGACAGTGGTTGAGTGATCTTGAGATAGGGGATATAGCTACCGAGCCCTTGTCATGGTCAGATCACTCTCTCCTTCGTCTCGACTTCCGAACCGCTCCACCCCGCTGCAGGGAGGCGGAGCTGGTAAGATGG
>WNWU01012086.1:74864-96116 GCA_012654045.1 Ptyas mucosa
GGTAAGATGGTTCCGCCCCAGGCGCCTGATGGAACCTGATAGGTTCCAGATGGAGCTTGGGCCATTTCCTGAGGCTCTGGCACATGCCTCGACTGGAGACCCAGTGGCTGCCTGGGATAGGGCGGCCGCTGGAGCTCTGGATTGGGTCATGTCTTTGCGGCCTCTGACCCGGTGCCGATCTCAATTGGCTCCTTGGTTCTCCGAGGAGCTGAGAGAGTTGAAGCGCCGGAAAAGACGCCTAGAGAGTAGTTGGAGGGCCAGTCTTTCTGAATCTAACCGGACACTAGTAAGATCCCATATTAGGAATTACTTAGTGGCGATAAAAGCAGCGAAATGTACATATTTTGCTGCTCTTATTGTGTCATCAGATAATCGCCCGGCTGCCCTCTTTAGGGTGACCCGCTCCCTGCTCCACCAGGAAGCGTGGGAGGACCCCTTGGAGGGGAGAGCCGAGGATTTTGTTCAGTATCTGCATGACAAAATCACTCAGATTCGGGAAGGTCTGGACTCTGACTGGATAGTCTCAGGGGGAGGGACTGGGGCAGGTCTTGAGAATGTTATCTGGGATGAGTTTGATCCTGTGACCCCTGAGGACGTGGACAGGATTCTGGGCAGACTGAATGCGACCACTTGTTTATTGGACCCGTGTCCTTCCTGGCTAGTGCTGGCTTCCCGGGAGGTGACACGAGGCTGGCTCCAGGGAATTATAAATGCTTTGTTGAGTGAGGGTGACTTCCCCTCCGCCTTGAACGAAGCAGTGGTGAGGCCTCTCCTCAAGAAGCCTTCCCTGGACCCGGCAATGTTGGTAAATTATCGTCCGGTCTCCAACATCCGCTTTGTGGCAAAGGTTGTTGAAAGTGTGGTTGCGCAACAGCTCCCCCAGCACCTGGATGAAACGACGTATCTGGATCCATTCCAGTCGGGCTTCAGGCCCGGGTACAGCACGGAAACAGCATTGGTCGCGTTGGTTGATGATCTCTGGAGGGCTCGGGACAGGGGGTGCTTCTCTGTCCTGGTCCTGTTAGATCTCTCAGCGGCTTTTGATACCATCGACCATGGTATCATGCTGCACCGGTTGGAAGAGTTGGGGGTGGGAGGCACTGTGTTGCGGTGGTTCTCCTCCTTTCTCTCTGACTGGTCGCAGTTTGTGTTAACAGGGGGGCAGAGGTTGACCCCGAGGCCCCTCATATGCGGGGTGCCGCAAGGGTCGGTCCTCTCGCCCCTCCTGTTCAACATTTATGTGAAGCCACTGGGCGAGATCATCCGTGGTTTTGGGGTGAGATACCATCAGTATGCTGATGACACCCAGCTGTACATCTCCACCCCAGACCACCCCAACGATGCCCTTGAAGTGATGTCCCGGTGCCTGGAGGCCGTGTGGATCTGGATGGGGAGGAATAAGCTCAGGCTCAACCCATCCAAGACCGAGTGGCTGTGGTTTCCAACGTCCTGATATAGTCAGTTGGTGCCATCACTGACTATTGGGGGCGAGTCATTGGCCCCCACGGAGAGGGCGCGCAACTTGGGCATCCTCCTGGATTCACGGCTGTCTTTAGAAGAGCACTTGATGGCCGTGACCGGGAGGATTTTTTATCAGGTTCGCCTGATTCGCCAGTTGCGTCCCTTTCTAGATTGGGACTCCCTATGCACAGTCACGCATGCGCTCGTCACCTCTCGTCTGGACTATTGTAACACTCTCTACATGGGGCTCCCCTTGAGGAGCACTCGGAGGCTCCAACTGGTGCAGAGTGCGGCCGCGCGGGTGGTTATGGGAACGACGTGGCGTTCCCATGTAACACCTCTCCTGCGCAAGGTGCACTGGCTCCCGGTGGTCTTCCGGGTGTGCTTCAAGGTCTTGGTTATCACCTTTAGAGCGCTCCATGGCTTAGGACCTGGCTATCTACGGGACCTCCTACTACCACCAATAGCCTCCCACCGGCCAGTACGCTCCCATAGAGAGGGGCTCCTCTGGGTGCCGTCGGCCAAACAATGTTGACTGGCAGCCCCCAGGGGGAGAGCCCTCTCTGTGGGGGCACCTACGATCTGGAACGAGCTCCCCCCAGAGATACGGACGATCCTGGATCTGCGCACCTTCCGTTGCGCGCTTAAGAATGTTTTATTTCATCAAGCTGGCCTGGCCTAAATCTTTTCCCCTGTTTAATGTAAATTTTAATTTGTTTTTAAATTATTGGGTATTTTAAATTTGTCTTAGCCAAATTATTTAATTCGCTTTTATTCTACTTTTAAATTTTTGTATCCATGTGTTTTATTCTGTGGCTGTTCACCGCCCTGAGTCCTTTGGGAGGAGGGCGGTATACCAATTTAATAAAAACAAAAACAAAACAAACAAACAAACAAAAAAGGCTTGCTTTTGGTCTGGACACAAGACTTCGCACACTTTAATCATGCAGCGCTTCAAAAACTCCCCCTCTGTAAATGGCCAGGCTGATTTAGCTGTCTCTTCTGCCACTATAAGACTAGCTTTCACAGCAGCTTCACTTTGTGATTTTACTTTTCTGAACATATGCTGCTGTGACATCAGACTCTTTTTCAACTCTTTCACCTTTAGCTTCTGCTGTATGTCCACGTTTTTGCACTTGTCCTGATGTTTCATCTCATAGTGCCGTCTCATGTTATATTCTTTAAGTACAGCCACATTGGCTCCACAAACAAGGCACACGGCCTTATCTTCAACGTCAACAAACATGTACTCTGCCTCCTACCTCTTTTGAAAGCACCTGTTTTCAAAGTCCACTTTCCATTTGGCCATTTTGGGGGGTTTAAATATCGGTATAGGCACACAGGTCTTCTTCACAGCAGATGTTGTATATATGGAGTATGAGACTACACAGAAAGCTCAAACTCCCAGGTGCTGTGTGAGGCGAGCAGTTGTGAGCGCTCTAGGAATCCATTCTGGAGGCTCAGTAGGATGCTGTGAGTCTAGATGTTTTGAGCAGGTTTAGCAACATCACAGCATCTATGGAGAGAAAGCAAGTGATTGCAGCCCTCTTTGATACAATTGAAATTATGCATTTTATACAGGCGAGATTCTGGATGGATGGAGGAAAAAATCAGCAATCTACCATCACTCCAAAGCTGGTCTAGCAGTCACAAGGGCTACTCAACCTCTCTAGTTATGCTACTTCCATTTCTGAGCATATTCTGATATTTTCAGGGCTGCCTTTCAGTCTCTGATTGTAGGGGGAAAAAACCAAGACACATCCAGCTTTCCCAAATAGGAAACAAGGAACCACGGTCTCCATCTTTTCCCAACAACTCTCCTATGTCCAAGAAGCCCAGAAATAGAGCTCAAAATCCCTGAAATATCTATCCAAAATTTAGCTTTCGCAGGCAATGCTGGTTAGGCAGCAAAAGAGGGGGTGCAAGCTGCGGGGGCCACATCTGAAGAAAGCAACCTCCACTACGAGAAGCCCAGCCATCCTCAGATGGCAGCATGCAGAGACCCCGCAGCCCAGCCCAGCCCCATTTCCCTGAGGGGGTGCCCTGCCGCGCTTACCTCCTCTTCAAAGCTGCTGTTGCTGTGCTCGCTCTCCTTGACCAGGATGCTCATGGTGGGTGCGGGAGGGCGGTGGGGAGGGGTGAAATTTGCGGGTGCCACTCCAAGGTGGCTGCTTTGCCCGGTGGGCTGTGATGGCAGCTTCCCCTCTGGGCTCGTGGCTTCCTGGTCTGGAGGCGAGCAGAGAGGCAGTGGGGCTCCTGGTACCGCAGGATGAGGCAAGGCGAAGCAGGTGGAGGGATGGGGGTGACTTGGCTGTGGGGCCATGAGGTGCGCGAGGGTGGTGAAGATGGGACGGGGCCAAGCACGGCTTATTGGACACCTGGCGAGCTACATCGGTGGCTTTCCCTCCGGGCTCGTGGCCTTTCTGAGTTGGAGGAGAATGGAGGTGCGGCAGGGCTCCTGTGTTGTGACCCAGGCCCAAGTAGTTAGTATTAAATACAAACAGTTCGAAAACAAACAGACTTTATTAGAACAGCTGAGAATTAACTCATTCTCAGCGTAGTCCAAACTAAATTAAAGTAAATTCTTCAAAACACCATTCCACAGTTTATCACCTGACCTTGGGATAATTAGGCAAACTGCCAAAGGCTTTTCTTGGCAAAAGTTCAGAAGCAGAAGACGCCAACAAGAAATGAATACAGTGAAACAAGAACCAATTCTCTCAACGTTGTTTTCCGGCAAAGAGGCCAAGAGCCGTTGCTGGTCTTTTAAGCCCTATGGGAGGGGCCAATAATCTCTTGGCCCTACTCCCGAGTCGTCCTCTCTGCTTTATCTGCTCCTGCCTTCTGGCAGGTCTTCTCATACGTGCACTAGGAACAGGCTCCTCCTGTTCCTCTGCCTCTCTAGTGTCAGCCTCTGGAGGCTCCGAAGTCCGCACATCACTCCCCGATGGCCCTGGCCCCATCTCTGCCTCCGACGCAGAGCCCTCATCCGGGCCTTCCCCAGCCTCCAGGACTGGCCCATGTTCTTCCTCAGCCTCATCGCTGTCCGACTCCGCTGCCAGCTCTGCAGGCTCCTGGCAGACCACAACATCCTGCTGGACGGGGCTGCTGCTACTGCTGCTGCTGGTGCCACCACTGCAACGCAAGCTGAGGCAAGTGTCTGGGGTGGCCTGGTTGTGGGGCCCTGAGGTGCGCGAGTGCAATGCAGGTTGGGTGGGGCCGAGCACGTCTTATTGGACACCCCTTGTTGCCTCTGCCAGCCAATGAGTAGCTGAGGGGCCAATGAGCTGCAGCTGCTGCCAGGCACTGCCAGCTCCCATGCACTCACCGCCTACTGTGCACATGCTGGGCTGGGGTGGGCTAGGGCCGAGGTGGCGGGGCCGGCCCTTCACCATCTCCAGGGTGGCCCCATGGGCCAGATCTAACCACATGGCAGGCCAGATCTGGCCCATGGGCCTTGAGTTTGACATGTCTTTGACATTGTAAGGGAAAGTGCAAAAATCAATACATGAAGACAAAGGACTACAAATCAATGCAACATAGAAGACAATCCAGGAATGGACAGGCAACACATGCATCATTAAAGGCCTGTCATGCCCCCGTTGGAGCCTGAATCTGTGGAGGAGGGTGAGCCGGAGCTGGAGCCGATGGAGATCGAGGGGGCGGCTTCGTTGGCTTCGGAGGAATGTGGGGAGGAGCAGGCCGAGGCAGCCCATAACCCCTCACGATTGGGACAGCTTGTTAGCAGGGAGAAAAGGGGGTAGAAAGAGAGAGGACAAACAGTGGACATGAGGAGCGACGGAGCTCAGGCGATGAGCAAGGACCGCCCCCTCCTGATCCCCAAGCACGGAGAGTGGAGAGAAGGCGGGAACAGCACAGGCCAACCCAACGACTTGGAAGGAGAGTGCCCTGCCCCCTTCACAAGGCACACCTGGGAACTGAGATTTAAGGAGACACTGTGGGGAGGGGCATTTGTCGGGAGCAAACACTGAATTGGTAGAGTTGGGTTTGCCGGTACAGACATTTGAAGTTTGTAGGACTGTTTGCTTCTTCCTGACTTGGTGGACTCAGTGCCTTGTTCCTGACTTGGTGGACTCAAGTGCCTTGTTCCTTACTTTGTGGACTCATTGTTTGTTCCTTGTTTCATGGACCCATTGTTTGCTCCTTGTTTCGTGGACTCATTTCCCTGTTTCTTTGCTTTGCTGGACTGGGCGCAGCTAGAGGCTGCCGTGTGTGTGTGTGCGCACTTTGCTCTGGGACTTGCCAAGAACGTGGGAGTGTTTGGGGGGAAATTTGGAGCATTAAACAGGAGTTTGAACTCTCAGCTGGCTATGTGACCTTCTGTTGTGGTCCGCCAGCAGCCTGCAGAGCTGGCAGCGGAGTCGGACAGCGATGAGGCTGAGGAAGAACATGGGCCAGTCCTGAAGGCTGGGGAAGGCCCGGATGAGGGCTCTGCGTCAGAGGCAGAGATGGGGCCAGGGTCATCGGGGAGTGAGGTGCGGACTCCAGAGCCTCCAGAGACTGATAGGAGTGAGGCAGAGGAACAGGAGGAGCCTGTTCCTAATGCACACATGAGAAGAGCTGCCAGCTGCAGCTCAAGCAAAGAGGACAACTCGGGAGTAGGGCCAAGAGATGATTGGCCCCTCCCATGAGGTTTAAAAGACCAGCAACAGCTCTTGGCCTCTTTGCCGGAAAACAACGTTGAGAGAATTGGTTCTTGTTTCACTGTATTCATTTCTTGTTGGCGTCTTCTGCTTCTGAACTTTTGCCAAGAAAGGCCTTTGGTAGTTTTCCTAAGTGAACAAAGTTTGCGATAGGACTGAGGAATTTGTGTTGGGAGGAATTTGCTTTTATTTAGTTGAACGACGCTGGGAATGAAGTAATTCTCAGCTGTTCAAATAAAGTTTGTTTGTTTTTTCACTGACTGATTTTCCGACTATTTACTTGGGCCTGGGTCACAACACCTTTGTGCCTTGTCCTGGGTCATCACATTGCCTTTCCAGATGGTGGGGTGGAGGGGGAATAGCACTGTCATGCCCCTGTCGGAGTCTGAATCTGCGGGGAAAGACGAGCCGGAACTGGAGACGACAGAGAGTGAGGGGGCGGCTCCGTTGGCTTCAGAGGGGTCGTGCACACATTGTATTATGGGTGTGTGCGTGCGCACGCTTTTGGCACTCGGTGCTGAAAAGGTTAGCCATCACTGGGTTATGGTCTACTTTGTCAAATGCCTTACTGAAGTCCAAGTAAATTATGTCCCAGTAAAGTTAATGTTGATTTTAATAACCATTTAGTTAGACGAGCCATACTAAGAGTTTGGAATAAATATAAAACAAGGCTCTCTACAAAGTTGCCTCTCTGTGTGGCACTGCAGGAAGCTTTCCTTAGAAAAGAAATGGTGACAAAGCCAGATTGGTTGACATATGGTAAAATTTTATCTTTCAATTCTGGTGACCCAATACTAAAACAGAGGGAAGAACTTGAATTAGAAGGCTATGCTTGCTGTTGGTTTACTTATCAGCAATTGAAAGAAAGGTTTAAATTGGATAAAAAGTGCTATGGATTTGATTTTGTTAAAAATGAATTGGAACTTTCATTATGTGGCAACGATGAATATATTATTGCTAAGATTTATAAAATGTTATTGAAACTGAACTTAGAAAATGAGCATGTAAAACATTGTATGATTCAGTGGGCAAGGATTTTTGGATATAATGTGATGCTTGAACAATGGGAAAATATGTGGACGAAGGGTTTAAAATTTACATTAAATTATAATTTAAAAGATTTTTTTATAAGATGATGTATCACTGGTATTTAACACCAGATAAGCTATCTAAGTTGTATAAAGGTATGTCAAATTAATATTGGAAGTGTAAGAATAAAGAAGGGACTTTTTATCATCTATGGTGGACATGTGACAAAGTAAAAAAAATTGGAGTATGATTCACACTCTAATACAGAAAATCCTGAAAATGGAGATAGAAATGAAACCAGAATTTTTCCTTTTGGGACTAATGGAAAAAGAACTGGAGAAAAAAATATGGAACTTTGCTACTATACATGTTGACAGCAGCAAGACTATTGTATGCACAAAAATGGAAAGACACTTCGATACCTACCATGGAAGAATGGATGCAGAAGTTGATGGAGTTGGCTGAAATGGCAAAACTGACTACTCTGTTTAAAGAAAAAAACATAAGTACTTTTGTTTCCATATGGAAACCGCTTCTGAATTTCGTGCTTGATGTGGAAAAGAACGTAATTTTGACTTTGGGTTTTACAGATTAGATTGATAGATCTTTATAGAAATGACTTGTTCTTATTACTATGGAAAAACAAAAAGCTGTGATTTGATGTTAATGCCTTATTCTACTGCAACAGAGAGAGTCGGAAAAGAGAGTCGGAGGTCAATGCTTCTTTTTCTTTTCTTTTCCCTACCTTTCCTCACTTCTCTCTCCCCCCCTTCCCCTTTCACTGCTCTTTTATTTACTTTTGTATTTTGTATTTTGCATTTTATAATAATTTATAACCTAATAAAAATGTTTTTAAAAAAAGCAATGGCAAAACAATTTATTTAAATCAGCATGGCAAGGAAAAAACTATGAGTTAAATATAAAGCATTCCAAGTATACATTTTTCTTGAAATTTGAAACAGATAGAATGGGTTAAAGAATGTATGATAAAGTGTATTAAAATTTTTGGTTTTAATAAACAGCTGGCTCAATGGGGGAAAAAAGAAGAAGGTAATTCCTTAGTTAAAGTTCAGTGGTGCATGGCTACTAGCCAATCGGTACAGTATTTATGCAGCCACAGTCCTTGGTGGCACTGGGAGGGGGTCCGAGGATGCAGTAGTGGGATTTAGGGTTGGTGCTACATGGATCCCCCTTAAGGAAAATATACTTTAGGGGGGAGATAACTGAATAACAACTTACACTTTCAATATAGTCTGCAAAAATCCCAAGATGATAATCAACAAGGTTGTAACCATCCAAGCTATGTCAACATATACAAGCAAAAACATTATGCTAAACAAAGCACGCCAGCAAACTTCAGTAAGCATTAATTCACAAGCAAATGTATTAAACAGCAGCGTTCAAAAAGATAATTCCACATAGGGAAATAAACCTGAAAAACAACAGAAAACTTCATTTACAGTGTGTGGCCACATGCAGTGACATAGCAATAAAATAAAATACACCCTTGCCTACAATTACAATTACAGGTGCTGAAAACGGAGAAAATACATACATTCATGTAAGCTATGTGGTCATAAAAAATATGTAGCCCCACTTATACAATCAGAAAGAAAAGGATTTCTAGGGAGCATATGCACCCTGTTCTCTGATCCAGCCAATACACTGGATTTGTCAGAGTTTAGGCAGTGTGACTAATATTATGAGATAAACCCAGGAGCAAAACGCAGCACACAGCACACAGAGCCTTTAGATAATTAACAGTGGTTTTATATACAACTAAATATATACAGACTTATACGTGGTAAATACCTTATCATACAGTTACTGACACAAGGATAGCAATGAGATACACGATGAGAGAGAACATGAGGAGAAGGAACGCCCTCTAATGGCTTCCCTTATATAAGCAGCTTCCTACCAAGCTTCTTAAAGTGGCAGTAACCCTGCTGCCTCATTCCCATTGCATCAGCTTTCAGTTGCCTCCGCTTACAACCTTCCATCAGCTTACAGCTATTAAATCTTCATACCCTGACAGGATTCATACATTTATAAAATTCCCAGAGGTCTAAGGAGATGGGCAGTGTGTAAATGTTAAAAGCTACTCTTTAAATAGATCCACTGAAATCTGGATCTAGTCTCTTATTATTACAAGGAGATAAGAAAATCTTGTAAACAATTGGGTAACAATGTATATATTTTTCAAATATGCATTGTTATTTTTATACTAAAGGAGCATTCCAGAGGAAGTTGATTTACTCTGTGGTGGGAATGTGTCCACCATAAAGGAATGTTTATCAATCAAACCACAATTCCTTCTAGAGCAGGGGTCCCCAACCCCGGAAACCGGGCTGTGCAAACAAGCAAAGCACCAACCACAGGATGCAGGCAGTACACAAAACCATGCCCCCTCCGGTCCACAGAAAACCCTCTCTTTTCACCCCGGTCCCCCCAGTTTGGGCTTGCAGTCTTCCCAGGCTGAAGGAGAGTGGAGGGACGGTGGGGCTCCTACTGGACCGGTCTGCTGCTGCCGCCTTTGCCACCTCTGCAAGGCAAGGCAGGTGGCGGTGCAGGGGTGGCTTGGCTGCAGGGCCCCGAGGTGTGCGAGTGTCATGCAGGTGGGGTGGGGCCAAGTGCAGCTTATTGGACATCCAGCGTGCTGCGATGGTGTGTTCCCATCTGACCTTGCGGCAGGGGTGAAATGCTCCCGGTTCGGACCGGATCGCCCGATGCAGTAGTGATGGTGGCGGGTGGTTCGGAGAACCAGTAGCAAAAATCCCTGCGCCCCCCCCCACACCATGGCCAGCTGAGCTGCAGGATCATCAGAGGCTTTTTTTTTTACTTTTAAAAGCATTTTTTCTACAACCTCTTCCGACGAAAAAATGCTTTTAAAAGTTAAAAAAAAAGCCTCTGATGATCGCGCGGCTCAGCTGGGATCATCAGAGGCTTTTCAAAGCATTTATTTCTGGAAAAAAAAATGCTTTGAAAATGTTCTGTCCCCGTCTCACACACGCACCCAAACAGCCAGCCAGGGGTTAAATAACTTTTCAAACACCCAATGTCAGTTATCAGAAACTTGGTAGCAACTCTGTAGCTGCCTGCCAAGAACTTTACTCCAAGAAGGAGGGGTTGTTCCTCCACCAGATATCACAAACAAAATACACACAGTTTAAACAGTCCAGTTCGTAAATTAAATCCACAGCAGATTTAGGCATTGTTTTCCAGAGGTGCAAAGTGACTTGCCAGAAGTTTCAGCTTTGTCCGTCACAGAGTCTGACTGGCCACCACACTCCCTTATATAGCCTGTGGGGTGTGGTCCAGTGACTCAGCTTAATCTCTGGCATGCCTCCTCTTCTGCTGCGTACGTTTGTCTCGCTGACGCTCGCGTGGATCCAGCCACAACTTATCTCCATCGTCGCTATCCGACTGATCGGAGACACCTGGCTCCTGGCCAATCTCTTCTCCTTCGGCAGACACCTGAGGCATTGCCAGAGAGGAGGGTCCTGGAGAGGGAGGCCTAGCCGACTCCTCTCCTTCATGTTCGGAGCCTTCTTCCTCCGATAAGAGGGGCTCGGGGGTCGGAGCCACAACAGAAAAGCCTCTGACGATCCCAGCTGAGTTGCCTGTCCGTCTCTTCTATCACCGAATCTAACACTCCTGCTGTACGGGGTTGCTGCTGCTGGTGATGCCGCCATCACAGGGCAAGGTGAGGTAGGTGTCGGGGCAGGGGTGGCCTGGCTGCGGGGTTACAAGTTGCACAAGTGCAATGCACATTGGGCAGGGCTGAGCACAGCTTATTGGATGTCCCTTGCCATCTCTTCTGGCCAATGAGCAGCCGAGGGGCAAATGAGCTGCAGCTGCTGCTGGGCACTGCTAGCCCCCATGCACTCGCCACCTTTTTTGCACATACCCAGGGGGAGCGCCCGGCCAGGCTGGGGTGGCCCAGAGCCGAAGTGGCGGGGGCCAGCCCCTCGCCATCTCCAGGGCAGCCCCACGGGCCAGATCTAACCACATCACGGGTTGGATGTGGCCCACGGGCCTGGAGTTTGACATGTCTGTCCTAGACCAGAGAAGACAGCATTTTCGTACCCAAAGATGACAGTTAGGTATATCAGCAAAATGACCAGTATGAAAGAAATATGTTGAGCCGGTTTGGTAATATATAGAGAAAGAATGATTCAACTGTAAAACAAATATACAAATGAAAAGTGAATGGGTCAAGAGTGTGGTTGTGTAGAGTTGATAACATCCTCAAAAAAAAAAAAGATAAAAATTTTAAAGAAGAAAAGCAAAGTATGAAGCCATGCATGAATGCAAGAAGCAAGGCTGGTTTGCAAGGATAGAAAGTTTAAGGGAAATATAGTGAATGGTGTTTTTTTTAAAAAAATATGTCTTTAATTTCTTTTGCTTTACTATTTCTTCTTTTTTGTTCTCTACAGTACATAACATTGCTTACTGAAAAGTGAATAACAGCATGGGTATGTATATACTGGTATGTATAAATAATTACTGTATCACTGTATTCCACCATTAAGTTTCATTCTTCATACAGACTCTGAGCTGCTGGGAGTGTGGTTTTTTTTAATTGGAATTTTATTTTTAAATATACATCAATATCAATATATGAACAGTGTGGCCTCTGAGTATAATTTGTTTTGATACAAATAATAATAATAATAATAATAATAATAATAATTGTTACATTAATCAAACTTATATAATCCTAGTATTGATATACATGTTTGTTTTAGAGTAGTTATTCAATATTTCAACGTTCCATTTTAATGCCAATGATATTATTAAGCGTACATAGTAATACCATCTTTCAACCTCTAATCTTTCCATCTAATTATTACTTATATTCTATTATATAAAAATTATATCTCCTAATATTACCCCTATTTCTTTTTTCTACCTCTATTCTAGCTTCTAATCAGGCCACCATTACTAACCCTAGTTTAATACACATGTTTATATTAAGACATAGTCCTTCATTATTTGGTTGTTCAAAGTCACAATACGCCATTCAAGTACCAGTCATCCTATTATTTAAACATACCTAATAATACCATCTTTCAACCGCCAATCTTTCCATCTAACTATTGCTTTATATAAAGGTGTGTATCCTTATTTCTACCTCTATTCTAGTTTTTAATCAGGCTATCATTATATTAGAAAAAAAATCCTTTCTATCCATCATCTCTTGCCTGTTTTAATACTTCAATTCTTATTCATTTTTTAGCTTGCCTCCCATACTCCTCTCTTGGACCTTTATCTCTATCAGCATCTGTGTCTTCACCATTCAGTCTGAATATTTCTCCCATCTCTATCCTCCTAAGCTGCCAGGTCTCCAGAGTGTCCACCCAAACCAGGGGTGAAATGCTCCCGGTTCGGACCGGATCACCTGATCCGGTAGTGATGGAGGCGGGTGGTTTGGAGAACCGGTAGCAAAAATCCCTGCCCCCCCATGCCCAGCTGAGCCGCGCGATCATCAGAGGCTTTTTTTCTTTTAAATGGTTCTGACGATCCAAGCTGAGTTGCCTGATCGTCAGAGGGTTTTTTGTTTTTTTTTTATTAAAAAGTTTTATCAAATATTACAACCATTTTTCCCATCCCTCCTCCCCCCATCCCTCCTCCACCTGCCCCCCATCCCTCCTCCCTCCTCCCCCCTCTCCCCCTCTCCCCCAACCCCCCTCCCCCCACCCCCCATCCCGGACTTCCCAGAGCAAATACAGGGTATAGCATTTAACAAACATAAACTAAGATATGCTAACTTTCTATAGACTCCAAACTCCTTCTTGCTCTTTAACTCCCCTTTCAACTAACGAAACATAATTCAAAAAGAAAAAATAATTCTGTTTTTCTTTTTTTTTCATTCATAAGCTATTTGAAACTTTTTAGTCCGATATTTGTTTTGAATATAGTCAATCCATCTTCTCCATTCCGATATATATCTTTCATTTGAATGATCCTTCAAGTATGCTGAAATTTTTGCCATCTCTGCTAAATTCACTACTTTTAATGTCCATTCTTCAATAGTAGGTAAGTCTTCCTTCTTCCAATACTGCGCCACCAAAAGTCTGGCTGCTGTTATTAAATTTAAAATCAATTTAGTCTCTATAACCGTACAATCTGTAATTATACCCAACAAAAAGAACTGTGGAGTAAATTTTATTTTCTTCTTGAAAATATTTTGAATAATCCACCATATTTTTATCCAAAATGCCTTAATTTTTTTACATGTCCACCTTATATGATAATACGTGGCATCATCACAGTTGCATCTCCAACACTTAGGTTGCAAACTTGGATACATACAGGCTAGCTTTTTAGGATCTAGATGCCATCTATAAAACATTTTATAAAAGTTCTCTCTTAAATTTTGGGCTTCGGTAAACTTTACATTTCTAACCCATATTTTTTCCCACGTTTCCATCATTATTGGTTCTTCAATATTTTGTGCCCATTTTATCATACAGTCCTTAACTAGCTCCGTTTCTGAATCTATTTCTACCAATGCATTATACAACCTTTTTATATGCATTTGACTTTGGTCTCTAATTTGTTTTACCAAGTTCTCCTCATTTTGCAAAATACCAGTTTTCTGATCTTCTCTCCATCTAGCTTGCAGCTGTCCATACTGAAACCATGTTTGAATTATCCTTTCTTCTCTTAATTGGTTCAAAGATTTTAGTTGTAATATACCTCTTTCCTTATTAAGAAGCTCTTTATAAGTAGTCACATCTTGTTTTTGCTCTACACTTATATTCTCTATCACGTGTCTGGGTATTTCCCACACTGGTAACTTATCGTTTAATTTATACTGATACTTTTTCCAGACACGCAATAAAGCATTCCTTAATATGTGACTTTTAAAAGTCTTATCCACTTTCTTATCATATAATAAATAAGCATGCCAACCGTAAACCAAATCATATCCCTCAATATTCAATATTCTTTCTTCTGTTGAATTCATCCAGTCACTAATTGCTGATAGAGCAGCTGCCTCATAATATAATCTTAAATTGGGCATTTTGAGACCTCCTCTTTCACGTATATCCTGCCTTATTTTTTGCTTTATTCTCGGTCTCTTCCCTGTCCAGACAAAATTATTAATACCCTTCTGCCATATCTTCAAATTTTCATCTTTTTTAAGTATTGGTATCATTTGAAAAAGAAATAAAAACCTTAGGCAAAGCATTCATTTTTACAGCTGCTATTCTTCCCAACAAAGATAATTGTAATTTTTTTCCAGTTTTCCATCTCTCTCTGTATTTTTTGCCACAACGGATCATAATTATGCTTAAATAATTTCGCATTTGATGTCGTAATATAAACCCCTAAATACTTAACTTTTCTTACTATTTCAAATCCTCAAATTTCAAATTGTCTTTCTAATTCTTCTTTTTGATTTGTAACCATGTTTTTAGTTATTATCTTTGTTTTCCCTGCATTTATTTTAAATCCAGATACTTGTCCATATTGATTAATTATATCCATTAAACCTACAACTGACTGTAATGGTTGGGTTAAAGTAACAACCAAATCGTCTGCAAATGCTCGTAATCTGTAGTCATACTGCCTAATTTTAATTCCCTTTATTTTATCCGACCCACGTATTTTACTCAACGGAAATTCCAAGGTCAGAATAAACAGTAATGGAGACAAAGGACATCCTTGTCTTATTCCTTTTTCTATATTAAAAATATCTGTTAAACTACCATTAATTATTATTTGCGCTGTTTGTTTCTGATATATTGCCTTAATAGATTGTGTAAAATGTTGTGTAGACTGCTACTTCTGAGGTAAAAGTCAGTTTGTTTGTGTCTCTCATAAGTTCTGCCACAGCGGCCAGAATTTTAAGACAGTGTGGCCAACGTTAGGCAGGGCCGTCCAACTGTTTGGACAAGTAAACCACCGGTCGTTGCCATGATCCTTGCTGTTGAGTCAACACCCCTAATGCCACATTGTGACGAACATCTACATAAAGGCTAAAGGGCTTGGTAAGGTCTGGCAACCCCAACACTGGAGAGGATGTAAGTGCTTCCTTTAAATGACCTAATGAATTTGCTTGTTCCTTGCCCCATTCAAAAGGGTCTGTTTCTGCTCCCCAGGTTGATGCGTACAGAGGTTTGGCAAGTAAGGCAAAATTGGGAATCCATAAGCGGCAAAAGCCCATGACTCCCAAAATGCCTTGCAGTTCTTTTCAATTTTTCGGCGGGGGCAGTTCCAAAATTGCCTGTTTCCGAGGTAAGCCTAAATTTCTCTGACCTTGAGACAGGGTGTATCCCAAATATGTAACCTCTTTCTTTACTAATTGAGCCTTCTTCCTTGAAGCTCTGTATCCACAGTCTCTCAGTAATTCAAGGAGGGTTTGGGTATTTTGGAAACAGTTATCCTGAGTGGTTCCTGTTACTAATACATCATCTACTTATTGGAGGAGACAGTCCCCTTCCTGAACAGGTTGGAAGTACTGCAAGTCCAAGGCAAGGGCGTGCCCAAAAAGGGTTGGAGAATTCTTAAAACCTTGGGGTAATCTTGTCCAAGTATACTGACAATGTCTATACGTTTTAGAGTCTTTCCACTCAAAGGCAAACAAGTCTTGGCTATCAAGGTGTAAGGGTATAGTGAAGAAAGGATCTTTTAAGTCTATGACTGAGAACCATGCGGCCGTATGAGGAATGGTTCCCAGCAAAATGTAGGGGTTCGGGACTACCGCATGGAGCGTGACCACCGCATCATTCACGGGTCTTAGGTCTTGAACAGGTCTCCACCCCCCATCCGGTTTCCAAACAGGCAGAATGGCTGTATTCCATGGGGATTGAGTTTCCCTTAGTATTCCTGCAACTAAGTATTTGTCAATTAAAACTTGAATAGCTTCTGCAGCCTCTTGAGGGAAGTAATACTGAGGCACTCTGATGGGCTTGTATCCCAATTTCAATTTAACTTTGACCGGGGAGGCAAATTTAGCTAGCCCAGGGGGATTGTCCTCTGCCCACAGGGTGGGAACATTAAATTCCTCCCAATTATTTTCTGGGGGTGTATCTTGCATTAACATTAATCGCCAAGTTTCTTCTACTGGGTGCGACACTGTTAGGTATTGTCCATTATCATTGAAGGAAATGGTGGCTCTCATCTTAGAAAGTAGGTCTCTTCCTAATAGCAGGACTGGGCATTCAGGCATGTACAAAAATTGGTGTTCTACTAGGCCGTTTCCGACTTTGCATTTAACAGATTTCAGGAGGCTGTGTGTGGCAGCTGTGCCTGACACTCCTTGAACTCTGACTTTCTTATTTGACAAGGGGGCCACTTGTTTATTAATTACTGATCGACTGGCTCCGGTATCGATCATCATGCGGACTTGACGTCCTACCACCCATAAATCCATCATGGGCTCTGCGGGTGGGTCCGTGGGGCCCTGGCCTCTTCAGTCATCCCATTCCATCTCGGCTAGGCCGATTACTTCCTCATTCTAGTACGACTGGCTGGGTTGTCGTCTGTCAGTACCTCTTCTTCCTCTGAAAGCTCCTCTCGGGGTTCCTCTAAAACTTCTTCCTCTAAACATAGGTCGCCCATGCCCGTAGGATACTCCTCTTGATTCCGTCCTTCTACAGGGGCACTCTCTTTGCCAATGTCCTTCTTCTTTACAGATGGCACATTGGTTGGGCCCTAAGGTAACTCCTCCCAGGGCCAAAGCTAACATTTCAGTCCTCTTTCTCTCTCTAATATCTTGCTTTTTTTCCTCTTCTCTATCTCTATTCAGGTAGACCTTTCTGGCAACTTCCAGGAGTTCACTGGTATTTTTCCCTAGAGCTCCTTCTAGTCTCTGCAAGTTTCTCCTGATATCCATGGCACTTTGAGTGATAAATTGTTCATTTAACAGGTGCCTATTTGCTGGATCTTCTATGTTTATCCCAGTATGAACTTTGTAGGATTCTACTAGTCTGGCCAAACAGCCCCCAGGACTCTCATCTTTTTCTTGGAGTATGGTGGCGGTTTTGGCATAATTAAGGGGACCTTTTGCTGCCTCTCGTAAACTGTTTATGCATAAGAGGCGGTAGGCATTTAATAGAGTCTGGTGTTGGTTATCATTGGGATTCCAATTGGGATCAACTTTTGCAGCTGCGGCGGCTTTTTGCGCTGCATTTGCATTATCCGGATACATTTGGGACAGAACCCTTTCTTTTGCAATTTTGAATTTCTCCCTATCTTCCATGGAGAGTAAAGTATTTAACAATTGTTGGATATCTCCCCATGTGGGTCTATGTGTTTGCATTATGGTACTAAAGAGATCTACTATTTCGGCGGGTTTCTTGCTAAATGGGTCATATTGCTGTTTCCAATTAAGTAGATCTGTAGTAGTGAATGGCTGATATTGGAGCAAGGGACGAATGATGGGCTGTCCCTGGGCATCAGTTCCATGACTCAAAACTTCTCTCAAAGGGGCCAGAGTCTCTACCTTCTTCAAACTCGTCTGGTTCCGAGTTCGAGAACTAATGGGTTTAGATTCTTCTTCTGTCTCTTCTTCCCCATCATTCTTAGCTTCCCATTTAATTTGTGGTTGGCGTCTCCGGGGCTGGATGGTTCTCAGCACCATATCCACTGACAAGGGTGGATAGGGGTTTCATCTTGGGGGCATGGGGTGTGGTGCATATGGGGGAGGATGGCTAACATCTTCCTCATCCTCCTGACTAAAAACTTTGGTTTTAACTATCTTTCTGTTGGTCCTACTTTTCTCTTTCATCAAACACACTCTCACACATTCCATCTGACATTTCTTAAGCCAAGGGGGAGCTGCCTTCTGAATGATCTGCCACTGATCTATGTATGGGTATTGGTTCCAATGGCCATCCCGCGTAACGATCTGATGTACCTTGGATATCACTATCGGATTCAACGATCCTTCTTCTGGCCACCTTACGCCAAAGGTAGGCCACTCATTTCTACAATATTTCTTCAAGGTATCAGGATCACACGGGGGATCACCATAGTCTTCACTAAAGGCACTCTTAAAATTGGCTAACATGCATTGTAACGGTGTCCTGGGGACACTATTACGACCACCCATCCTAACAACACTACCCTTGGCTCACGACGCTGGACGTTCCGACAGTCGTCAATGAGAACCGCAAGGGTTTAACCACCCACACAGTCCTAATAGGAGACTTGAACTCCCTACTGGAGACTTTAGGACGACGCCTTGTCTCCTACGGGGGTGATCAGGCCCCCTCTTCCACCGCTAAATTGGTGGGTACCCCTTTTACATATACTTGCCTGCAGGCGTCTTCCTCCTGGACTTTTGTTGTGATCTCTGGGTCTGGCTGACCTTGTGGATCCTTGACTGATCTGCTTCTCCAGTGGGTTCACGGCACCTCCTCACCGAAAGATTCCGTAGACCTCAATCGAGTCCTAATGGCCGGCCAGTGGACTTTCCTTGGGAAGGCGTCGGCCCCCGCTGGGGCAGGCCATCAGGCAGAGCAATGGTCTCTGTTCCTTAGTCCCATCTGGGGTGCCATAAAATGTTATGGAATGATGAGACCAAACAACATTCCTGGTCAGCCAGAGACAGTTTATTGCACAGTTTCAGAATCAGATTTATATCTGCAATTCTGAACCCAGAAGAGCTCTGATACAATTGCTTTTATACTTTAACATGACAAAGGGTTTGATATGAGCACAGCAGCTTTCCATATATGGTTAACATATATTTGTTAGGTGATAATTGATACTTTCATCAGTTTTCTATATTACTAAATTCCTACATTAATTTCTAGTACATGAGATCATCTTAGCTAAACATCCTTTATTAATTTTGTGATTGCTGATGTGTAGGTTAATGGCTGCTTTGGTTAATAAGTGACTCTTGCTTCATATGGATTTCCTTGCAACCGTGACAGTTTGGTCTCTCAGACGTTATGTATTAACAAAAATGGAATTTAGCTGACTTGGTGAAATCTCCAAACAAGCATATTTCTTTCTTATGATCAGGAGATAAAGAGGGCCCTTCAATGTTCATGTAGCTGACCCTGTATTATCCCCACATTAATATAGGCCTGTAATTTTTTGGCTGACTGTGGTCTTGGTCCTCCTTTGGAATCAAAGAAATAAAAGCTGTCCTCCAGGATGGAGGTACATCTCCTCCAGATTGCATGTTAGTAAATAATTCCTTAAGTGGTCCCACCATTTCTAACTGCAAATATTTATAATAAGTGGCTGTCAAACCATCCGTCCCAGGGGCTTTACCCACTTTCAACTGCTTAATTGCAAACATAATTTCCTCAGAAGTTATCGGTTGATTTAAACCTCCCCTTTGCTCTTTTGTAATTATAGAAATATTCTCTTTCTGTAAATATCTATCTATATCTATACTTTGAATTTTATCACTGGCATACAACCTCGTATAAAATTCTAAAAATGCTTTTTTAATCATATTTTGCTGATAAACCTCTTTACCTTTATATTCTATTTTCTCTATAGTCCGTAGCTTTTTTTTTTCCTTAACAGATATGCTAACCATCTGCCTGGTTTATTAGCATTGCAAAAAGTATTGTGTTTAGCATATTGCAAGTTAGTTGCAACCTGGTCTGCCATTAACATTAAATTGCCCTCGCAATAAGTTAATTGCCTCTTTTGTTTTCTTGTCTGCTGGATTCAATATCAAAGCTTGTTCTTTTTTTTTGATTTCCTCTTCTAAGTCCTTCCTTTTTTCCCCTGTTTATGTCTATGTTTATTATTCAAATATATCAAAATACCTCTCATATATGCTTTACTTGCGTCCCAACCCATTTCCATAGATGTACCCTTATGCATATTCATAATGAAAAATTCTTTCATAAATTTTTTACATTCTTTTACATTTTCCTCATATCTAAACAGATTTTCATTTAGTCTCCAAGACCTCTTAAGTCCCTTTCCATACTCCAATTCCATCCAAACTGGACTATGATCCGTTAAAACTCTTGGACATATCTTTGTCTTCTTCACCCTAGAAAAGAGATCATTAGTAATTAATATAAAATCAATCCTAGAAAAAGATTGATGTCTGTCAGAAAAAAAGTAATATCTTTTTCTTCAGAGTTCCTCTCTCTCCAGATATCTCTCAACTCCATGTCATCCATCATTTCAAAAAACGATTTTGGCAATCTGGTGCGCGTTGAAATATTTTGCAAAAGTCCCTTCTTATCTTTTTTAGTATCCAAAACTCCATTCCAATCACCCAATAAAATACATGATTTATAATCCCATTGTAGTAACTTGGAATGTAAAAGCTTGTAAAATTTTTCCCGTTGTTGGTTCGGTGCATAAACTCCAATTAAAAGCATTTCCCCCCTTTTATTAAAAGTTCAATTGCTATAAATCTTCCTTGATCATCTGCTTCAATTAATTTAGCAATTAAGTCTTTTTTTAGGTATATAACTATACCATTCTTCTTCTCTGGAGCCGATGCAACAAAATGTGTACCTAGCCTTGCGTTTATTAAGTATTTTTGATCTTTCATTCTAATATGAGTCTCTTGTAGACAGATTACTTCATTTTTAAACTGTTTCAAATAGTGAAATATTTTCCTCCTCTTTTGTGGTGAATTTAAGCCATTAACATTCCAAGTCAAAAATCTAGTTGCCATTCTTGGGACCCTGAAGCTTCAGGAGCATCTGCTGGAAATCTCCATGCATTTTGCTTTTTGACCTTGCTCCTCCCACTGCTTCCGTTTTTGTAGTTTCTTGAGTTGTCATCTGGAGTTGCTGCACTCTTAATTCTTCTTTACGCTTGGCTGCCACTCAGGTCTGTCTTTGATCCTTAGGTTCTTCTATTTTTTCAAATACATCTAAAGCTTTTTAAAAATCCTCTGTGGATCAGGCAACTCAAAAGTTTTTTTCTTTTAAATGCCTCTGACAATCCAAGCTCTGACGATCCCAGCTGAGTTGCCTGATCGTCAGAGGGTTTTTAAAAAACTTTCTGCCGATCAGGCAACTCAACTTGGATCGTCAGAGCCATTTAAAAGCATTTTTTTACAACCTCCCCGAAGAGGTTGTAGAAAAAATGGTTTTAAAAGTAAAAAAAAAATGGCCATGCCCACCCAGTCACATTACCCCCCCCC